>JBBPBX010032649.1:0-23437 GCA_038048925.1 Garcialebias charrua
TGGTAAATGGAGCTTATTTATATAGCGCTTTCCAGCCCCCTGTGAGGAGCCCCAAAGCGCTTTACAATACCAACCATCCACCCATTCATTCAGACATTCATACACCGGTAGTGGTAGCCTGCCTTGCAAGGCGCCATCCAGACCTACCGGGAGCAACTCGGGGTTAAGTGTCTTGCCCAGGGACACAACGACACATGGTGGGCGGATGCGGGATTCGAACCTCCAACCTTCCGATCGGGGGTCGCCTGCCATTACCACTGTGCCACGGCCGCCCCAAGTATAACTAGTCATATAATTGGTCATGACCCACATCAAAACATCCATCAACATCATCGAGGACCCTCATCAGCATACCGCGATAGACGATCAACAGAGGACGCCATCTCCTCTGTGGTCCACACTGCTCTCACCCACCTGGAACATAAGGACTCATACGTCTGTCTGCTCTTTGGGGACTTCACGTCTGCCTTCAACACCATGATCCCCCAAACCCTGATGGACAAACTATTCACACTAGGACTGGGCCCCTCCATTTGTAACTGGGTCCCAGACTTCTTAACAAACAGACTACAGTCAGTGAGGATCCACAACTTCTCCTCCTCCACCATAACCCTCAGCACTGGCTCTCCTCAAGGATGTGTGTTGAGCCCTCTCCTGTTCACTCTGCTCACATATGATTGTGCAGCTACCCATCCAGGCTGTCATATTGTAAAGTTTGCAGATGATACAGCGGTGGTGGGATGCATCACAAACAACGATGAGTCCAGCTACAGGCAGGAGGTGGAACACCTGGAGAGCTGGTGCAAGGAGAATAACCTTCACATCAATGTGAAGAAGACAAAGGAGATGATTGTGGACTTCAGAAGAACAAACACACCCACACCCCTGAACATAAGAGGATCTGCGGTGGAAGTGGTCTCCAGCTACAAGTACTTGGGTGTACACATGAATGATAACCTCAGCTGGACCAACAACACCACCAGCCTGATCAAGAAAGGTCATCAGAGACTCTACTTCCTCAGACGGCTGAGACGAGCTGGTCTGAGTAGCCCAGTCCTCACCTCCTTCTACAGGTGTGCAGTGGAGAGCATCCTGTGCTCCAGCATCAACGTGTGGCATGGAGGCTGCACAGCTGCAGAAAGAAAAGCTCTGCAGAGAGTGGTGAAGGCTGCACAGAAGATGTTGGAGTCAGTCTCCCCACCGTCACAGACATCTACACCTCCAGATGCAGGAAGAGGGCCACCTGCATCATGAAAGACCCCACTCACCCAGCACATACACTTTTTGCCCTGCTCCCCTCAGGAAGGAGGCTAAGGAGCATTAAGTGTAGAACCACTAGACTGAGGAACAGCTTCTACCCTGAGACTGTTAGACTCATGAATATCTAACCAGAATAATCACTGTGAAATATCACATCATGTTGCTGCTGATCTGTTTCATGTTGCTGCTGATCTGTTTCATGTTGCTGCTGATCTGTTTCATGTTGCTGCTGATCTGTTTCATGTTGCTGCTGATCTGTTTCATGTTGCTGCTGATCTGTTCATGTTGCTGCTGATCTGTTTCATGTTGCTGCTGACAAAAATCTGTTTCATGCTGCCATGTTCATTCGTGTTCATCTGCTCATACAGACTCATGTTCGTGCTGCTGTTTGGAGTAATGTTTTTCTATGATATTAGGGCTTAGTGTATTTTTAGTTGATGTTTTTCTTATCTTAGATCCTTTCAAATTGAGTTTAAAATTAAAAACCGCTTTTCTCTCTTAAAAATCCGACTACAAGTGAATGCAACATTTGTGACGTAGGAAGCAGGACCTTCAGTCTGCATCTATATCTATAGAGTTAGTGATTATCTTATATCTTAGATCTTATCAATGTTTTTCTTTTACATTTTATTGTTGGATGTAACTGGGACCCTTTGTACATAATCTCATTTCATCATATGTACCACATGTGGTGCGAATGACAATAAAGAATCTCTGACTCTGACTCTCTGAGTTATGGAATTGTCTTAATTGTGGTATTTCAGTTTAAATGGGGACAAATGCTCAAACTAAAAGCGTCACACTCCTTTGAATCAATTTTAATCACTCAGAAATGCTGCAGACCTTATGAAAACTATTTGTTTTGTTGTTGTGTTGTTGTTGTTGTTATTATTGCTGTTTCTTTTGATAGTATCCCAATAGACACAAAGGTTTTGCATGCCCACTTCTATGCCAAGGAAAATGTGACACTGAATATTATCAGTCTTACAGGAGCAGAAACTTGTGACCTTAACTATCGCTGGTGCAAATAGAGAAGTGCTGCTGATACACCAACATCATGATGAAGCAAACATCCTTAACAAGCTTTGTTTTCATCCATTTATATATAATAATAATATAATAATCATTTTATTTAAAAGTGCCTTTCAGGACACCCAAGGACACTTAACAAACCAATACAGTGTAATACAGAGCAAACATTATCAGCGACAAATTGAAATATAAAATACATAGATATAAAATGGAAGATAATAAAAATACATTTAGTAAAGTTAGTGATAAGCTAGTCTAAAGAGATGTGTTTTCAGGGCAGTCTTGAACAGAGAAAGGGAGGTGGTGTTTCGAAGGTCAGGCAGTAGGGCGTTCCAGAGGTGAGGGGCAGAGCAGGAGAAGGCCCTGCTCCCCATGGTGGAGAGGCGGGCAGAGGGTACATGGAGATGTAGCGAAGAGGAGGATCTGAGAGAGCGTGATGGGATGGGGATTTGGAGGAGGTCAGATAGATAAGGAGCGGCAAGGTTGTGGATAGCTTTGAACGTGAGGAGTAGAATTTTGAAGATGATGCGTGATTTGAACTGCCTTAACACAAAAAACTTTCTCACACATTACCACTCAACACAAAGTTTTTAACACTGGACCCTGTGTCATCAAACGGGTTATTCACTAAACTCTCGGTCATGTACTCATTCAGTTTGCACTACTTCTCATATTTGCACTAATGTTTGTATTACATTACTGCCTATAGTCATACTACTGTTTACATTCACTGTTTACATTTATTAATACGGTTTACATTTATTACTACTGCTTTACATTTATTACTACTGTTTACATTTACACTACTTTTATCTACACTACTGCAGATACATATACAGCATTCTCTGACTAGCCTTATCTAAGGATGCCAAATGTGCCTTATGTGCCTCACTGCATATGCCACTTTGCCTCTATACCAACATCAACTACCTCATACATATACTGTGTACATTAACTTATATGCTGCTGTGCCACTCTTTGCAAATGTCAATGCTAGAACCTTCAGTTTATTTTATAGATATACTTTTTATACTTTTTATACTACTATGCAAAAACTCAGGACAGTATTACACTTTTATTATTTCATTTTATGCTTATGTTCATTGGGTGTTTGGTGTTTCAGGGGTGTTTGGTGTTTCAGTGTTGGTGTAAATTTTCATACTTTTATACTATTATGAAAAAACTCAGGACAGTGTTACACTTTTACTATTTTATGCTTATGTTTATTAAATGTTTTAGTGTTTAGATGGTTACTGTTGCACCGAGGGACTGAGAGAAACGCAATTTCGGTCCTGTGTATGTCCTGTACATATTGCAGTTCTGACAATAAAGTTGACTTTGACTTTGACTTTGATTTAACCGGGAGCCAGTGGAGCTGCTGCAGGACAGGAGTGATGTGGTTATAGTAGGAGGTTTGAGTGATGACACGGGCAGCTGAGTTCTGGACCATCTGTAACTTGTGGAGAGATTTGTTGGGGAGGCCGTAGAGAAGGGAGTTGCAGTAGTCAATACGGGAAGTCACAAGACTGTGCACCAGGATGGCTGTGGAGCGGGGTGTGAGAGAAGGACGGAGACGGTTAATATTACGGAGGTGGAAATAGGCAGACCGAGTAATATTGTTGATGTGTGAAGTGAAGGAGAGAGTGGTGTCGAGGATGACACCAAAACTCTTGACCTAAGGGGAGGGGGATAGCAGGGAGTTGTTAAGGGGGACGAGAAGATGTTCTGATTTTGAAATAGAGTTTTTGGTACCAACAAGAATGATTTCTGTTTGGTTGCTGTTTAGTTGAAGGAAATTGTTAGAAAACCAGTGATTTGTCCTGTCGGCGGGGCGTGGGGTGGGCCGGATCTTGGATGTCTGCTACTCTCCACCCCAGAATGAATGGGCCTACCTCCTGGGTTTGGATGTGGGCTGCCCCATGTAGGGAGCAGGTACATGTCTTGGACCTAGGGGGTATAGAGTGTGCATCGGGATTATGAATGGAACGTGTCGTTATTGTTTGTCTTTCTGTGACTGAGGGTGAGGATGAGGGTGGGTCTGAATGAGTGTGTCTGTGTATGAATGTTTAAGTGTCAGGCTGGGTCTTGGACTGCCCCCTCTCTGATACTTCTGAGGCTACTTAGTGTCGCGCTCCTGCCACGTGGCCCCCCTGGTGGGTGTTCCTTTGCCTGCGGGCGTGCTTGGGGCCCTCACTATCTGGGGTTGGGCGCTTGGGCGTTTGTCGGCTCGGCCTGGTGGCTGCCTGGTGGGGCTCGTGCCCTCTGGTCCGGTCGGGTCTGGGCCTGAGGGGTGGGCGTCCCCGGTGCCCGGGCCTCGGTGACCGGCCCTGGGGCTACGTCGGTGCAGCGGGCTCCGGCGGGGGCCTGTGAATTTGTCGCGGGCGACCCCGGGGGGTCATTGTATGTGGTCGCTGGTGGGGTTCGTCCGGTTCTTCCCCTTGGTAGGATCTGGGGAGTGGGCTAGTGGCTCGTCCTGTTCGGGTGGTCCTGGGGACTCTGGGCTCGGGGTCCTTCCTGGGGTCTTGGGCTTTGATCGCCCCTTCGTCTGCCTCGGGCTTTGGGGGGACGGATCTCTGATGCTTCACAGTCGCTACTAAATGTTCTATTGGAGGACCCTTATTCACTTATGCATGCTCACAACCACACACAAATGGATGCAGGGATGTATATATAGATATATGCAGATATGTAGATGGGTATATGAATGAATATAAAAGTATATGTATGTATACTATATATATATTTGTAGGTATGGGTATGTGTATTTATAGAATTCTACTGCAAGCTCATGAATATTATTAGTCTTTATGCATGTATGTTCCATTGTTGTGTTCTGTCATGTGCTTTGCAGGATTGTGGACGGAGGTTGGGTGTGTTTGCCTTGTGCTCTTTTGGTTGATAATTGTTGATTTGTTGTCTTACTTTCTCTTTTCTTTCTTTCTCTCTTAAAAAAAAATATATATATATATATAAATAAATAAATAAATAATAAAAAAAATATTGGAGTGAGAGGATGGCTATAAGGNGTAGATGGGTATATAAATGAATATAAAAGTATATGTATGTATACTACTGTATATATATATCTGTAGATATGTAGATGGGTATATATATAAATGAATATAAAAGTATATGTATGTATACTACTGTATATATATAGTTGTAGATATGGGTATGTGTATTTATAGAATTCTACTGCAAGCTCATGAATATTATTAGTCTTTATGCATGTATGTTCCATTGTTGTGTTCTGTCATGTGCTTTGCAGGATTGTGGACGGAGGTTGGGTGTGTTTGCCTTGTGCTCTTTTGGTTGATAATTGTTGATTTGTTGCCTTACTTTCTCTTTTCTTTCTTTCTCTCTTAAAAATAAATAAAAATAAAAAATATATATATAAAAATATAAAAAATAAAATAAAAAAGTAAATAAAAATAAATAAATAAAAAAAATATTGGAGTGAGAGGATGGCTATAAGGTGTGAAGGGAGGCCATCTATAAATGGGAAAAAAAGAAAAAAAACAGTGATTTAGCTCGTTGAGACAGTTGGTGAGGATGGAAGGTGGGTGGGTGGAGTTAGGTTTTGATGACAAGTAGAGCTGCATGTCATCAGCATAGCAGTGGAAATGGACGCCGTATTTGCGGAAGATGTGACCTAGAGGAAGGAGGTAAATGATGAAGAGGAGGGGTCCGAGGACAGAGCCTTGGGGGACACCCGTGGAGACAGGGGAAGACTGGGAACGGAAGGATTTAAGCTGAATGAATTGAGTGCGGTCAGAGAGATAGGAGGTGAACCAGTCTAACGGGGTACCTGAGATGCCAATGGAGGTTAGTCTGTTGAGGAGGATAGAATGACAGATGGTGTCGAAGGCAGAACTTAGATCCAGAAGAATGAGGATGGACAGAAGACCAGAGTCAGCAGCAAGAAGGAGGTCGTTAGTAATTTTTACTAGGGCTGTTTCGGTGCTATGGTGGGGGCGAAATCCAGATTGAAACTCTTCATAAATGTTGTTGTTGGACAGGTGAGAGTGAAGTTGACTAGCAACAGTTTTTTCAAGGATCTTGGAGATGAAGGGCAGATTGGAGATCGGACGAAGATTACTGAAGTTGGTAAAGTCAAGACCTGGTTTCTTGATGATGGGGGTGATGGCAGCAGATTTGAAGGCTGTGGGAACAATGCCAGAGGTTAGGGAGGAGTGGATGATATTAGTGATGATAGGGAGCAGAGACGGGAGACAGGATTTAACAAGAACTGTGGGAAATGGGTCAAGTTGACAGGATGAGGACTTGGACTTGCTGATAATGTCAGCAATGTCAACAGCAGAGGGGAGGGAGAAGACAGATAAAGGGAGGGAGGGGGGTGGAGTTCAACAAGGATGTTGGGGGCAGTATTTGGACCAAGGTGTTTATGAATTGAAATAATATTTTCATTGAAATATGACATCAGGGAGTTGCAAAATTCTGTGGAAACCATGTGAGAGGGTAGGGAGTTAGGAGATGAGACAGAACGGTGGAGGAGAGAGAACAATGTTTTTGAATTACCAACATTAGAACTGATGATGTCAGAGAAGTAGCTGGATTTGGCTTGAGAAATACTGTTCTTGTAATGGATGATTTATGACTACCGTTTACATATTTTATTACAATACTGAGACAATATAGAACTCAAGATAAGGTTAGTATTTATGATTTATGTAAGAAATCTTCTCAAGACCCCAACTGGTCTTTCACAACCATCTCTTTTCATTTTAAAGATCATACACAAGTATGTTTATTTATTTTCATACTTTATATTTTAAAATTTTACAGTCTCCTGTTCAAGGAAAGAACTTGAGTTGAAAGTAAATGAGATGGGACTGAATAAATGCAGAAGAATAATCCTTTGCCATTGCTTGGATTTACAACAAACAAGCACAAAATAAAGCCCAGCTGATTAGCAGCCACAGGCCTAATGTAACATTATTGGAGGGAGCATTAGCCGAAACATGCCAGCATCCTGTGATAATGAGGAGGCAGCTTCATCTCAGGTGCGAGGACAGCAGGGTCATTATGTTCTGCAGGAAAAATAAGCCAACGTTAATGCAACATGGCACAGCCATGGGCAGAACTGGCGAGCACTTGTCAAATAGGCCTCAGATTGAAAAGTGCACAACGCCAGGCACCTCAACAAGCACACAGAAAATCCGGATAAATACATAAATAAATAAAAGTGTTGCAGTTGGCAGGCCCATGTTGTTTGAGAATACCGCTGTATATTTGAGTTGCTACTTGAAGCTTGCAGCTCAGCTGGACTCTCAGTATCTATGTGGCTCTTTCATAGGACAGAGCACGGCTGAATGTGGGGTTTTGATGATCAGGAAGGGAATTAAAATGTACCACACGTTAGGTGTTGAATGTCTGGCCTGAAAAAATATAGATTCTGTATGTTCTCAACATCATTACACATCATTAATATAAATGATGGTGGTGCTGCAACAGTCTTCCATTCAGACATGTTTTTATTTTATGTGAACAAACAGCTGGCACATATATAAACCACAAAAAATTTAAAAACCCATTTACACGTGAAAGTGAACCCCTGGTGATGTTTTTCATAGGGTCTTTAATTCATCTTTCAGTTTCCTTTGATGCTATCTCAATGTTTAGGTAGACTAAATTACAATTATGCAGTTTAAATATTTGTAAAATATGTTTAAGAAATATAATACTTGACATTTTGAGATAGAAAGTTTGTATTTTTATAAATTTTCTTTAGATTTTTCTAAGCTGCCTATATTTAAGGAATTTGTGTACAGTAGTCGAAAACTATTCAAGAAAAAAAAAGTGTGACTGCAAAACTTGGTGTTATGCAGAGAATGCAAAGAAAAAAGTACAGTAGTGGGGTGTTGCTTTTAGCTTTTTTTAAGTTTTATTTGACGATGGTTTAAGAATGAAATTCCATTTAATGCAAACAAATTCCAAAAATCCTACAAATTGAATCTAAAATCTTGCAATAATCTATTGGCATGGCCGTTCTGTGCTACCCAGGCCTGCAAAAGTTCATTATGGTGTGTGATCTCTGGGGCTCCCTAAAATAACGGCACGTGGTCTTTCAGACTACGAAAGACTGCACGCTGGGAACGTGCAGCCTGCCAGTTCCCCTCTCCTCTGTTGTTTTACTCTGTTCAGCCAAAGCTCTGGAAGGGAGAAAAAGAGGGGCATAAAATTCTCCAGCTTAACAACAGCTGAGCTCTGAGACATGTTTTAAATTTGGACACTATTGGCTATTTTTATGGCCCTTCTGCAATATGTTTTATGTGGCTCCCAAACATTGGAAGGAACCCCCCCCCCCCCATCAATGCATCTCGTACATCACACAGAGGAGCAACAAGTCAAGATGCCCTAAGTCCTCTGCACTCTCTCCTGCTCACACTAAAAGTCATGTGGCTCAATAAAGCAGCATGAGGCAGTCAAGGGACAGAAAGAAAAGTGTGGAGAGAAGCAAAGAAAAAGTCTGAATAAAAAAAGTGGCACAGGCGTGGCTTAATTTGAGTCGGATCCTGTCGGAACAGGATCAGAAAAGTCTCTTATTTTGACAGAGTGCATTCCGGTACAGTTTGCTTGGATCTGGTAACTCTCAGGCTTACTAATAATAAAGTTATGAACAGATATGACTACCTTGAATGAATACAACTTATACGGGTTGTCCCCAACTTACGAGCGAGTTCCGTTCCATTCGAGTCGCTCGTAAGACAAAATCTCGTATGTCGGAACCCGAAACACGTGTCGCTCGTAAGTCCGGATTTTAGGTCGTAAGTCGGAAAATGTATGCTAGCGCTGCGCCGAACACCCGTTTTTCAACACAAACGTACATACTGGTTCATAAACATGTACAGAACTTTGTTTACAAATGGTTAGCTAACACGCTTTCATCTAAAAACACATACCAGTGCTGTATTTTCCGTACTTTCTGTACAACTTTACTGTTTGTTAGTCCGCTCGTAAGTCCGGAACCTCGTATGTCGATGACGTCGTAAGTCGGGGACAACCTGTACTGGATATGTAAACTGAAAACAATTACATAAACACTAATTTTAAACACAACAGCCACTTGCGAGGTTCTTAATATCACATAGGAGCTGCCCCTTCAAGTAAGCCTTTCTGCTTCTTCCCTTAAAAACAATATCTGCCCCTAAAAGTCCAAAGTGCTTGAGCAATTTAAAAAAAAAAAAATTACAGTAAACAGCCGCACTACATTACAAATCAGTTTGACAATTTAAATAGGTAATTAATAAAAGTTTGATTATTTATTAAAAATACAACAAGAGAAATGTTTGATGTGTATTATTCACATTACATATCAAAACAACGGTGCTAGTTTGTCAAAATAACTGTTATCAAAATGTCAAAAAGACAGTTCAACTTACTTTCATTAAAAAAAAGGCTTCCCATTGTCCTTAATTGGACAACTGAGAACTGAAGCACCTCAAGGCAGTGACAATCAAGACTGGAGCAGGAGCGAGCGAGTGTTGCTGTGGGGGGTGAGTGCTGAGCTGACCAGGCAGTCGTACATGGGCAGGAGCCCATAGGCAGCCACCATGAACACTGAACAGACAGGAGGTGCTTGGAGGTTTCACATGTGGAGTCGGACAGTGAAATCAGCGGAGGAGTCGGGCTCGGAACCTTCAAGTAATGGGGTGGGGGTAGGATGCTTGACAGAAGCAGAGTGTTTACAAACATAGATAAAAGTAGATGTTTAACAACCTGCTGAAATACACCAGAATGCAGGAAATTGCATCTACTTTATTCAAAAAGCTCTGGGCATAGGTGTTGTCAGTAATTTAATATTGATTATAACATGCTGGATTATGGGTGAAGAAAATGATTTGTTTGTTGTTCTATAAATAAAATAAATTCCAAGAAGCAGCCGTCATGTCATTTGTGCAAAAAAAAAAATGTGTATGTCAAAAAGACTGATGTATAAACAAACAGCCTCAGTCAAACTTTAAAAACATTCAAAGATGAAGAGAAAAAAACAAAACATTCTCAACTTGTTAGCTTGTAGCTTTGAAGATGTTGTTTACCGGTACTGTTGAAAATGATATTTCAATAAAGCTAACCAAGAAAATTAAAAGGGAAGACAAAAGCCAAAATGCCAGAAATGAATGTCTACTTAGTGAAACTAAAACCTAATAAAAAAAGGAAAAGGCTGTTGTCCCCTTACAGGTGAATAAGTTATAATAGAGTTATGAATAATTTGAGTGCATTGGTGGTGCAGTAATGGATGGACATATTGTAATCTTAGACATCAAAATGCAGCTTTTTTTAAATCTTTGCAATGATGATGGCATTTTAAAAATAAATATATTATTAAATCTGTGAAGTTACATTTGGGTACAAAATCATACTTCCCAAAATAAATAAAAAATCATACTTCCTGTTTGGCTTCTTTGAGTGTCATTCTGGCTGTGAAGCAGTATTATGTCCTCAGTAGCACCACCTGATGTTCGGGGGTAGAACTGCAGAAATTGTTTTGCCAATATCAGCAACAGCAAACGGTGTTTAGTTCAGCTGGTGGTGTTTATGTTACGGCCGAGTGCAGCTGGTTTTATACTGGTCACGGGGATCCATCAATGGTTCAGAAAAAAATCCTAAAGGACAACATGGGTTGAAAACAATTAAAAGTCACAAATTAATGTCCATTTAATTGTCAGAAAGTGTCCTGCAGTACGGTGGCACAACTGGTAGAGCTGCTGCCTCTCAGCGAGCAGGTCCCCGGTTCAAATCCCGGCCCGGGGGCCTTTCTGGGTGGAGTTTGCATGTTCTCTCCATGCATGCGTGGGTTTTCTCCGGGTGCTCCGGTTTCCTCCCACAGTCCGAAAACATGCATGTTAGGATGATTGGTAACTCTAAATTGACCTTGGGTGTGAGTGAGACAGGTCCCTCTTGTAAATGAGTCCCTGTGGCTCAACGAGGCTAGCCTGTATAAATAAAGGTTGAATGAATGAATGAATGAATACACAAGTGTTTTAAAGTCTCACCACAGAGAAGCTGCTGTGTCATCTAATAATAGTATTAGTATTTTTTTTATGAGACTGGTATAATGCTCACATCAGCATATGACTGTCAGCAGCCAGTTTCATTTAATTGATTTTTTGAACTGTTTTAAATATGCCTTATTTTGCAACAATACAATTTATCTTTATTGCTCATATAATTAAAAATATATTTTGCTGTTCATAGTGAAAAACTTGAAACATGTTAAGCCTGTCAGCTGGCTTATACTGTATTGGTAAACTGTGAGCCAGGTGTTAATGAGATGTACTAAAACTATGAGACAAAACCAGTTTGTGAAAGGTCATTATTTAATCAGGTCCATTTGGTAGGATTGTTCCTCCGCTCCGCTGTACTGTGATGTATCAGGTCACAAACTGTGTTAAATCAAAAGTCATGTATTTTTAATGTATTATTGTTCACGGTGTGTTCAGACACGTACATTATCAGCCACAGACCAGAGATAAACACTAACACATCCAAACATTAGATACGAAGGTCACTCTTTATAATCACTAATCCCGGCCACAGATGTGCTGTGAAAGAACCAATTTATTGTCTTTGTCACAATACCTGTTTCCTGTTAGAAAACATCTGGTAGTGAGCAGTAATTTAGCTGTTTCAGTATTGTTTCTTTGACATTTACCCAAATGTGACTCGGAAAACAGATGTAATGAAAAATATGGTGTGAAAAGTAAGTAAAAATACAACTCCTCTCCTGTCTCATCTGTCTCTCTGGGTGAAAAAAGGCCCTCTCACAATAATCATGAACACATGTTAGATCTTCACCATTTTCCAATGACTGGAATTTGAAATTAGTGGAAACAATAGAATGGAAGCAGCTCCCAACCTGTCTTTGACTTAATGATCAATTCCCAAGTCCTCTTCTCACTTTAAGACAGCTTATTCATTCCCTCAAAATCACCAGCCCAAGTTGACATCTTGTGCGTACAAGGCCAGTGTTTTTTTGTGTGTGTGTTTTTTTAAGGAGAAACATAAACAAAAAGCATAAATGAGGGGAGAGAAAGAGAAAAGAGGTTCTGGATGCTGGCGACCTTCAGCAAGCTTTATGGCAAGGACTTGCACAGGCAGGTGAGTACAGCGCTTGGCTGCTCTGCCACTAACGGTGTCCTGAAAACAAGTAGTGCGCAAGGGCATCAGTGTGAACAGCTTTAAAGACACACGTGTGCAGATTATAATGACTTACTATCCAGAATAACTGTCATGGCGGTATTAAAGGCTGCCAAGGACATGAGAGAACCAACACCAAAACCAGAATAAATAAACCACACTGTAATATTTTCCACCAGCACAGGAACTGAGAGAAAAACTGGGGAGGAAAAAAAAGAAAACGGGGTGAGTGAGGAGAGACACTAGGGTTTAAAGGGGAGCAAAAGCCACAGCACGAGGCCTAGAGTGTGCCTTGCATGAAACTATTTCCCACCCACTGTGAGTCTCCAACATGCTGCCCTGCCGAGGCCTGGATGGAGAGAGCTGGAGCTGACACAAATAACACAACTAGAAAAAGATAAATAAAGAGAGGCAATGGTAGAGGTTCATGCTGCCAGGCTTCACTCCTTAATCAGCATTGCTGATTTAGTTGAGGAGCACAGTGAGGTAAAAAACAAAGACATCAAGAGAAAATGTCCATAAAATTTCATAAAAGAAAAATAAGGAAACCATAAAACACTAAAGGGTCAGAGGAAGGACTTGTACACCCAGAAAAAACAACAGAAAAAGGTTTACTGCAAACTGTTCAGCATCTATAACTGTTCCAAATTTAGGATGCAATAGTTTATATATCAAATCAACAATATGTGAGGAAGAAAGGAGGTAATATATTCAGATTTATCACATGGCTGTAAAATGTCCTTGTTATATTTTAGTATTTAGAGTATTTTAGGACCTCTCAGGACTCAATTATAGGTTTTCACAAGCACTTGTAAACCAATGTGAACAAAACTGGAGAGCAAAAACAACCACATGGGATCATATTGAATATTTTCACCTACACAAATGAAAAATTTTCTGTTCAAATTGCTGCCTATAAACTACAGTACATAATAAAAAAAATCTTGGTCATGCTACTGGTAATCAAGATTTGGTGTATAGTTTTTTTTCTATAATAAAAGGTAATACTAAGATAAATAATATTTTTTTTCTAACTTGTAAACTATCATTTAGATCAGTGGTACCCAACCCTCGGGCCGCGGACCGGTACTGGTCCGTGGGTCAATTGGTACCAGGCCACACAGAAAAAAAAAAGTTTATTTTGAAAAATCACCAGATTGTCACTACAACACCTGTCTATGACTGACTCTTGACGCATGTCAACAGACAAGTGGTTAGTTTCAGTTTCTTTTAGGCATGCATGCACAGATTGGTTCTAAATTGCCTGCATGGGTGGCAAACAGAGAAATCAGCTGCGTGGTCTGGAGCAGACAGAAGGCGTGCGGCTGTATCGGAGCATTTGAAGGATTACACTGCATATTTTTCAACCTGCCTGACAAAGAGTGACTGTAAAACTATAACTAAATAAAACTATAATTTTAAACAAAGCTTCCTAGTATCACATCAGAGCTGTCGCTTTGCATTTCTGCTTCTGCTCTTTAAAAAAAATCTCTGCCCCTAAAAGTTCAAAGTCAAGAGTATTTGAAGTAGAGCTGTCATTTCTAACTCAAACCTGGAACCAGACCCCGCCTGACGGATTAGGGCCGGGCCGAACCATAAAGATGAGCTTAATGTGCGGGCCGGGTCAGTGTCAGGCTTTTGATAGCGTTGATCAGCAGACAAGCGTGGCTAACGATCTAACTGTATGGCAACATGGCTTGCCATATATTCACGTGCCGCACGCGGCCATTTGACCGTGCGCTGATTGGCCTTGAAAGAGGTAAAATGTTCAGCTAAGCTTCAGATGGACTACTGCCAGCGATCCATCAGCCCCAATGGATGTTCATTCAGCTGCTGCACTCAACGGACGCACACGGCCGACGACCCAAACAGGTGAGATCACAAAATATCAGACATGTCAGAGCAGGGTCCATGTATTAATAATGCAGAATGCAGGCAGAAGCAGGGATTTAATGCACTTTGACGGCCATGAAAGAGCAAACACTCCCTCAGCTCCGATCTTCTGGCCCCTTTACTCAGCCTTGTACATCAGTCAACAGCTTATAACTATATAAGCAATCAAAGCTTACGGTAATTAAAAATGTNNNGGTTGGACCTGTAATTACTGTTAATTCGTCGGGTCGGGTGAGGTTTGGAAATGGTGGCTACGGGCTGGGGCCGGGTTGGGTTGGATTTTTTTGGTCCAAATGCAACTTTAATTTGACGCGATATTGGAGCGACCAGGACGCTTTTCTGATTTGAGCAGGAGGGGGATTGAGAGCAACTCTTTTCTAAGGTCTCGGGTTTCTCAGGTCTCTCTTGTAAATGAGTCCCTGAGGTTCAATGGGATTAACTTGTATAAATAAAGTTTGAATAAGCCAGTGACAAAATGCTAAAAATTAGGTAGTTTTTTCTAAGTGTGGCCAAAAACTTAAGCAGCTCTTTCTGTCCCACGATGAGCACTTAAAATGTGATTTTTCATACAGTTTAGATTCCCAGATGAACCTGATCTGCTCCCCAAAACAAGCTTCTTTGCACACCACCATCTCCGACCTGCTTGTTGGACCTCCTTTGACCAAGTTCAGTCCGGTCCTTTATCCGAGTTTGTGGGTAGTTAAATGACACAGAACTGTGAGACATGGAGCACGATGCACGGAGCAGAGAGGAGGAAGAGGAAGAGCAGCTGACCATGATGTGGGATATACTAACTAGTAGGCATGTAATGGTTGTAGTGGGTGTACCGAACCGTTTCGGTACGGCACGTTCGGTTTGGTCCACCTGCGTACCGTTTCGGTTATTTTTTCACTCATTGAACGTTAATATATGCGCCGCGGAACAAAATTTCCTGGGCGCGTTTCAGCACGGAGCTATTATCGTGCACCACGCGCAGCATTATTAGCCATTAGCTGCTCGCTCCGGTCTCCTGTTTGGGAACGTTATGGCTTTCTTGTTAAGACGAGCGCACATTCAAAGCTGTGTGTGTGGACGACTCTGCAGCAGACAACACGTCTAACGTGAACGCGCTTGAAACTACGTCATCGGAATGTGAACGAAGAAACCGTAGCTGTTACAAAGTGCGCTAACAACACAGCAGCTGCATTTAAACTACTTCTTCAGGTAAATCAGATCGGTCCAGAGCAATAACACAAACTGTATGAGTTCTGAATCTAAGTCTGAATGTTGTTATATGCGCAGGCTTTAAAGTTACTGATCCTCGCTACCGCTACGAGACATCCATCACTCAAAAAGTTCAGCTCTTTATGAAAAAACTGTATTGTCAACAAGCCCTGGAGCTGATTAAAGCCCTGATGAGATGAGTGAGAGCTTCAACCGTTCAAGAAGAGGTATTGTTATTTTATTATTATTATCTAAATAATCTTTTTTGTTTAAAATCATAATCTTATTAACTTATTTTTTTATCTCTTTGTTTTATTACAAGTCTGGGACAGAGGTAGCTGCTCTCTTTGTCCACTTCAGGGACAGACATCCACCAGAGATCACCTGCAGCTAAGAAGTGTGTGATGTGATGACTGAACTGAACTGTTCCAGGACCTGTCCCACTTGGAGGAGGAGGTCCAAGAAGTTGTGAGTACAGTAATGAGGACAAATACAGCCACACTGCTGCTACTGGACAAAAACTTGATTAGTTAGATTTTAAACAGTCTGTTGCTGCTTATTGTTCTGACTGTTATTGTATTTATTAAGATTTTTATTATTGTTCATATAGTTTATTTATTGTAGAGTGCTGTTTATTTAAAATATCATCCAAATGGGTCACTTATTTATTACTACAATACAATACAAACATATTTTTGGCATATTTTCAAAATAAACATTTTGTAAGTCTTTATTTTGTCTTTTTTTTTGTACCGAAAATAAACCGAACCGAGCCCTCCTTGTAGTTGAACCGAACCGAAATGTGATTTTAGCGTACCGTTACACCCCTACTAACTAGACAACTAGTACCGATAGATGAGAAATTATCCTGCACTAAATATTATAAATCACACATAAAGTGTTTAAAAGTAAATTATAAATATGTGAACTAGCTTCAGTAGTGATTTTAGCCTCTTTTTGGGGGTGCTCAAGTGTCCATAAATTTTAACTCAGCACCCCTGAAAAATAAGGAAACCATCATTAGGATTTTGTAAGGAAGCAGTTCAAATATTGAATAAATATGGAATAAATTATGACAGTCTTAAAATGGGCCAGTAAATCTATTATTTTATTTTTGCTGTAGTCAGATCCTCGATCCGCCTGTTAAGCAATCCAGTAGGCACGTCAGCAACTGACCAATCGGTGATCTCAATTTGTCATGAAGTGAACGCCCCTAATCTGCAGAGCTGAAGGTGTTGCACAATGAACACTTTGTAGTCAAGAGAGTTCAATAATGAGTTCACATCTTTTGTTTCATGTTAATCTACTGTAATAAACCTTTGTAAAATACACCAGAATGCAGGAAATGGCATATACTTATTTCAAAATTCTCTGGGGAAGGACCTCCAGACCCCGCACCCCCACCCCCGGTCCGTGAAAATATTATCTAACATTAAACCAGTCCGTGGCACAAAAAAGGTTGGGGAACACGACTTTAGATGACAATAAATACACCAGTCTTCTCTGAGGTGAACATCAATATCTCCCATATCATTACCAAACCAAAAGAATTGAGGAAAACTGTGGACGATAAAAAAGTAAACTACTATTTAACAAATTGCTACGGTAAAGAGAAACAGGACGCGTGAAAGACGTGGCTTATAGATTGTGGACAGTAACGGAAGAGGCCCATGCTTGACCTCAGCTACGGAAATTATTCCACCAATTATCCAGGACGTTTTCCCCTGGAGGCCCAAACACTCAGCGGCTAGCCTTAACGACCTTAGGAAACTTTGTGTTGTTTTACTGTGGTGACCTCACTTCTGTTACTGTGCACTACAGCTCTGCTGTGAAGAAGGATTGCTATATGTCACAACTCAAAACCATGACGTCAGAAGAACCAGGGTTTAAAGACCTTTACAGCCTCTGTACAGTAGTCAGTCTGGTTTATAAGACGGCAGGAGCCACCATGCTTGGAAAATACTTTAAAAGGCTACACAGAAGAATAAACTAAAATGTTTCATTAAAGCACATTTATTTAAAGGAACAAGGTTGGTAAAACATCCTAGAAACATTGTTCCCTTATTTCATTTTGAAAATTTTACAGCTCAGTTCCTTCCTTCAACATGTCTTAGTCCCTCTTAAACACATGGCAAGAAGCGATGAGGTAACAAGCGTTTATCAAATTGAGACATTTTTGCTTCAAAGTCACCAATGTGAACAGACTCCAGTTCAGGATGTGTTGCACAGCTGTAGCATAAAATTATTGATTTATTGCTGCAAACAGCTGTTTTCAATTATTTTTATTGAATGATCGTTAAATATGTTTATGATGATAAATAAATGTATTTCTTATTTGATTTTTTTTTTCAGTATGGTGTGTCCCTTTCAGGAGATGCAGCACTCCAAAAAACTCCATGTGCAACATGAAAAAAAATAGATGTACTTAAAAATATTTTGTTGACATTAACGTTTGCAACGCAGGCAGAAGGACAGAGCCAACGAGGCTGAAATTTGAGAAATGAGATGCTTTTATCAGAGCAACACAAAGAGGGGATTATCTATTTTCCCAACAAAATAATGTTCATGCATTCTTTTAAAAGTCAATTTTTTCTAAAACTAGCCTCTCAAAATGAAGCAGCACGGCTTGCTGGTCACTTGGACGCAAACACTGAATTCTGTGAGACTGCAACTAAGAATTTGCTTATTTTCTCACATATTTCAGGCAGCAAATAGTCTCCAAACAGTTGTAGCCTAGCTAGTTACTACGTTATGTTGCACCTTTTGGAGCTGCAGTTGAACATGATCATGCCATGGCAAAGAGACAACAGAACCACCATCCCTGCACTCTACAAGAGAGCTGAAAACAAAGCTGTGGTAACAGAAGAAAGCGGGTAGGTCTAACATGATACAGTACATGATGGGTGTCCATTGCCACAGTATCTTACTCAACACTTTGTTTCCTTTTCTTCATTTAGTCACCAAAACGGTCTTTGAACCAAAGTGTTTCATACTGTAGAGCAAATATTGTGTTGCTTTTAGGTCTCTGAGATTCAATTCTCAGTGTTTTGATTGAAGTGTGCTACATTAAGCTGCATTGATAAATTTTTTTTTCTTCTTTTTTTTTTTTTATCGTCACGTCGCAGCCTTCTACATCAGGGGTTCTTCAACTTTTTGGGTTTGATGACCCCTTACAGGGGAGAAAAAGATTCAGGGACCCCCTCATGTTTAGTAAATAATTTTATTAAATTTGTCTCTTTGATTCAATGGAAATGTTTGTGTAACATAAATACTTAAGACCTGTTCTTTAACAGTGTTAATACAATTTTTACACTTTTAAACATGGGGTATTTTTCCATTCAAGACACACTGAGTTAACATTTTTAATTTCAACTCCCAAACATTAGTTTTGAGAAAATTAACAGCATCAAAAACCACTTTAAAATTTTACCTATTCACACAATGAACATAATAAATGTACTGTATCAGCATGTCTTCAAATTATTACAGAAAACTCTTTACATAAATCTGAACAGAATCATAACAGCAGTAGTCATACCAAGTAACAGGACTTCATTCATAAACTGATTGATGCTGGAACGTAAAGAGCAGGGTGGGGGTCCTCCCCCAGAACATTTTGAATAAAGTAAATGTGATTTCCTGCATTTTGGTGTATTTTAATGGGTTGTTAAACATCTACATGCTTGTGAAAAAATAAATAAATTGTGGACTCCGAAGCACAGGCTCACGGACCTCCAGGGAACCAAAGTCAAAAAAAGTCAGTCAACTTTATTGTCAAAACTGCAATATGTACAGGACATACACAGGATTGAAATTGCATTTCTCTCAGTCCCTCGGTGCAACAGTAACCATTTAAACACTAAAACACTAAAACATTTAATAAACATAAGCATAAAATGAAATAATAAAAGTGTAATACTGTCCTGAGTTTTTGCATAGTAGTATAAAAGTATAAAAAGTATATCTATAAAAATAAAATGAAGGTTCTGACATTGACATTTGTAATAGAGTGACAAAGCAGCATATGAAGTTTATGTACACAGTATATGTATGAGGTAGTTGATATTGGTATAGAGGTAAAGTGGCATATGCAATAAGGCTAGTAAAAATAATATATACTGTATATCAGCAGTAGTGTAGATATAAAAAGTAGTGTAAATGTAAATGTAAACAGTAATAATAAATGTAAACAGTAGTAATAAATGTAAACAGTGAATGTAAACAGTAGTGTAAATGTAAATGTAAACAGTAGTAATAAATTTAAACAGTAAATGTAAACAGTAGTGTAAATGTAAACAGTAGTAATAAATTTAAACAGTAAATGTAAACAGTAGTGTAAATGTAAATGTAAACAGTAGTATAACTATAGACAGTAATGTAATACAAACATTAGTGCAAATATGAGAAGTAGTACCCTGATGCATGCTCAATAATCCAGGTAGAAAAATCTAAAAAAGGAACAGACTTAGCTTTTTTAGATGAGAAGTATAATGCAAATTGAATGAGCACATGACCGTGAGTTGAGTGAACAACCCGTTTTGATGACACAGACTCCAGTGTTAAAAATCTTTGTGTTGTGTGGTAATGTGTGCTCTACGTTATAATCTAATCTAATTGCGAGGAGCCTCAAGATTCCCACCCCTAGTAAACCATCATTATGACCTTAAACAGGAATTTTTAAGGACAAATAACGAAAGCATCAGTTAAATATCACTCACAGCTTTAGAGAGCAACTGCTTCTCGTCTCTTTATTTATCTTAGAGTTTGGACATTTGGAACGTTTGTGTGTAAGAAGTTTTTTTTTTTTTTTCCTCCATCATCATTTTGAATCAAATAGCAGATCACTGATGATCTGCTTTGGGATTTGCCACAATTAATTCCTCATCTCATCTGCAGCTCTGGGCACTGTGAGATCCTGCTGGCTGCAAAACGCTCCCTGCTTTGTCTCGCAGATGTTTCAGTAGTTTGTGGTTGGCTCGTTACAAAGAATGACTGCAATTTGGTGTTCGGTTTCACTACTGTATCAGTGACATTTGTTCAAGCTGGTTGAGTCAAGTAATTATTTAATCATCTGTCTAATTGAGATAAAAAGTGAGCTTAGAAACAAACATCCAGATGTCTTTTTTTTTGTGTGTGTTTGCTAACTTAACATTGTGTTCATCGTTTTTTGCTGTTACATGATGTTCATTTTATTTATTATGCCAGTTACAAATGATGCCAGTATTTTAATAAAATGTTAATTGGTGAGCATTTCTTTAAATTGTAAACACTTAATAAAAAAACATATGAACCAGTAAGAAATTCAGATCACTGGTCCAAACCAAACTTTGCACCTGTTAGTCTTGTATATTTGTTAGTTTATTTGCATTTATTGTTTATGGCCAGGGAGCATGAGAAGATAATTGTACTTGCAGTTGTTGTTGTTTTATTTATTTAGTTGTGTTTGTTGTTGAACAAAAGAGGAGCCACAGAGTTGCTCAGAGGTTCATTAAATTAAACAATACAATTTATAATGTGTGGCATGGAGGCTGCACAGCTGCAGAAAGAAAAGCATTGCAGAGAGTGGTGAAGGCTGTGCAGAAGTCTGTTGGAGTCAGTCTCCCCACCATCACAGACATCTACACCTCCAGATGCAGGAAGAGAGCCAACTGCATCATGAAGGACCCCACTCATCCAGTACACACACTTTTTGTCCCGCTCCCCTTAGGCAGGAAGTTGAGGAGCATTAAGTGTAGAACCACTAGACTGAGGAACAGCTTCTACCCTGAAGCTGTTAGACTCTTGAATTTCTAACCAGGATAATCACTATGAAAAAAAAATCCCTGTAATGCCACTTGATTGTTGATAAGTGCTGCTATCCATGCTGCTGATCTTATGCTGCTGATTTATTTCATGCTGCTGTGTTCATTCGTACTCATCTGCTCACAGACTCATGTTCGTGCTGCTATTGTTCAGTGTATTGTTTTTTGTACTACTAGTGCTTAGTGTGTTCTTAGTTCATATCTTAGATCTTACAACCGTTTTTCTTTTCAATTGAGACGTTTGTTGGATGCAACTGGAACCCAGTGTACACAATTTCATTCCACCACATGTACCGCATGTGGTGCGAATGACAAATAAAGAAACTTTGGCTTTAATAAGATCCGAATGTTCTGACATGAATTATTTGAGCTGAGTTTACTAAACAAAGAAAAAGCTAAAAGCAAACTGAAAGTTCATTCAAAGGCTGCTGCCTTCATAAGCATTGATAAGCAACATATCATTCTGAATGCTTAAAGTTGGACTAGAAAAGAAGATTCCTGCTTTTATTAAACTAGAACACAAGTTATCTCACAAAGAATCAACAATCAAAAAAAATTCTAATTTTAATTAGTAATAATTTTTCTGTCTTGTCTCTCAGCTGGAAATCATTGTTTAAAGTAATGAGGAATCTTTTTAAATCATGCACAAACACACAGCCAAATACGTAATGCTTCTTGGCAAGACTGAAGAATACTTCTAAAACAAGTTTTTGGGCCAATCACAGAGATGGAAATTTGGCATCACAGTTGATCCACTAACAGGAGGAGTCGGGGAGTGGTGGCGTAGTGGTTAGAGACGGCGGGCCTGTGATCGGAAGATTGCCGGTTCAAGCCCCGGTACCGACAACATAAAAAAATGTGGATGGAAAAAGGTTAAACACCCACACCTGCCTCCACCCTCATTCGCCTCACTCTGGGCCCCTGAGCAAGGCACCTAACCCCCACCATCTGCTCTCTAACAGGTCTCTCTTGAAAATGAGTTCTCGTGGCTCAATGAGACTACCCTTTATAAATAAAGGGTAAATGGAAAAAAAAAACACCAAAAAAAACAGTTTGAACTGAGAAAAATCATAGGATTATTATTATTATTTATTTATTATTTTACATGTGCATGTGAAATTAGCTGTTGGCTATGAGATCTTAATTTAGGTGTGAAAGCCAGGCTGGAATCAAGTGTTGACCGATGTCATTAAGAACCAACAGATAAAGCTGCATGCTTTTATCAGTTTAGATATACTTTTTCTGCTGCGTTCTTCACCTAAATTAATATTTACAGCTTCAGTCTACTGTTGTTTGATTTTATTGAAGAAATAAAAGTACTACTGTGACATTGGAGCACAACAAACAGGCATTCATGAGGATACATCTAGAAACAATATAATTCTGTAAATATTAGCAGCGTCATCACAAATTGAAAATAACATTACCAGTTGATAGAGTGACCACCTTTTTTAATTAAATTGAAGTGTTTTTGATGTTCAGCTCATCAGAATGTGCGTAATACAACACGCTGAGTTTTTACAGGCATAATAGCATGATTGATAAATGCAATCCATTCCAGTAAAACCCAACAGAATCTCAGTGCTGAATCCAACAATACGATTAATACCATCAGTCTTTCTACAGTAAGAGTTAACAAAGAGTTGAGGAAAGACACTGAGCAGTTTTGCTGTAGTGGTGAATGATGCACAGAAAACATTGACGTGTGGTGATAAAATCCAGACAAAAAGGGAAATATGCTGAAACCCTTGTCTCTGTTTTTTTGGGACAGTTGGGATACAAATGGAAACAAAAATGCACATGACGAGAAGATTCTGCAAAAGGAACCAAGAAACCCGGAGGTAAAGAGTTCAATGTTCCAACCAGCAGACAAAAGTTGACAATCCTGCAAATGCGGCAGCGCTCATGACCAAATGTGTTCTTATCTTCACGTGGAATCTGATCCACAAGGTAACAACGCACATGTTTAAATGAAAATATATCTGCCAACATCTGCACAACATACATCTTGAGTTTTTGATCATAGTTGGCTCATTGTGTTTTACTGGATCGGTGTCCAGACCAACAGATTTCCTGACCAAAAAGCG
>JBBPBX010032650.1:7986-19951 GCA_038048925.1 Garcialebias charrua
TATATATATATATATATTGCTGCCAATAATGTAAAGCAGTGTGTGTGTCTGAAAATGAATGTACTTTTGTTTGTGGGTTTCTTTTCCCGTGTCTTCCAGCGTTTCTCTCTCGTTGATGGCGATGAAAGAAGTAAAGATGAGAACTCGTCCTAAAGCAACAGAAATCATTTCATAACGTTTAGTTCAGTTGAAACTTCAACTACAGGTATAGAGAGAATGTATCGGCAACAGAAGAGCTGTCAATACAGGGTGGTTTGGACAGATGTAAACAAGTGTCCACATAAAGTTTTACAGTTTTATCAAGTCTCAGTTTTCTTCTTAAACATAGAAATATTTATTTTTCTTTAAGCGTACTCCAGTGTCTCCATCAGTGGCTGAGTCATCCTCATGCGTGTTTTCATCCATCTGTTGGCTGTCGGAGGAGATGTGCTTCACCCGTTTTCTCAGAGCCATTCTCTTTTGTCTTTGAGTAGCTGTAATAAGAAAAAATAATAATTATAATTATAAACGTTTGACAATTCAGCTCCAGTTTTAATTGTTTTTAACCTTATAATTACACCTATTTTATTCAGCATTGTTGGATTTTTCATGGGATTTGCATTAATTTATGAAAGAAAAATGAATGAAAGATAAAACAAAATCATCAATATAACAAACTACCGGTAAATGCTACACACAGTCCAGTGTGTTTGTTGAGTTAAAAACTAAATGCTTTATCTACTGATCCAGTCTGTAATAGATGTTTTCAGCAAGTTCTTGCCTGGAGACAAAAAAATAATTTATTTTCCCCCAAAACTGGGCAGAAACTGAGTGACAGCTGTGGAAGTTTAAAGGAAAGCGTTGACAGACATTTAGATGTCAGATTACAGGAAGGTCTGGTTTATTAAAATAATTTAATGGAAAATGTCCAAGACCAGTTAAACCTCCTGCTGCCCTTGGGTCAAAATGAGGCCTCTGTTTCAACTCAGCTGTAAAAACAGATCACGCTGCAGCGTTTCTGTTTAATAAACTGTCGATGAAGTTGCATTAAAAACTTTTTTTAATTAAATCTCAGATTAAAGGAGATTTTCTTGATTTAAATTCAATGACCTGCTGTTGATCTGTTCGAGTACTCAGAACTGATAACTGTCTGACAGGAAGAGGATGAAATGTCAATAAAATAAAATAAAACTGCAATAAATTAATTATTTTAAAAGTATTTCACAATAAAACACCGTCTGTGGACTAAATGCTTACAGAAAACAGCGCGTGAATGTGATTTGGTATGGAATCAAACCGTAGGAGACAAAAAACAGCGGGTAAAGTTAGCAGTTTATTAGTTTAAACTGTTTAAATTACACCTAACTAAAATAATAAATTAACTTTTAATTTAATCGTTTACTTAAAAGCTACCCAAAACACTTACAAACTAAAAATATTCAGCTTTAAAACACTCACAATATTTCTTTCCCGTCACTTTCGCGGCGCCATGTTTGTTTCGGTTGAGGAAAATCACGTGACAGTGACGTCAGACGTAAAACGTACGTTGCCTTTGCCTGAACACAGTTAAACTTAAGCTATGTTGATTCAAAGGGGTTTAAATAACAACTTTACTCAAGTCCAGCGACTCTAAAACCAAAACAAACCACTACTTTGTTAATGTGAGGGAACAAGCACGTACACAAAAAATATCATAGAACAGAAGTCCATTTATTTTATTTTTAATAGGTAAAACTTGTGTAAGATTGTACGTTTCAAGAGTGACATTTATCGTTAATTAAAAGCTTTTTGAAATAAATATAACAACATTATTTCTGTAAGGATATTAATTTATGTGTTAAAAATATATTGTTGAAACACACTGATAACAGTTTCCGTAGTGTAGTGGTTATCACGTTCGCCTAACACGCGAAAGGTCCCCGGTTCGAAACCGGGCGGAAACAATTTTTTTTAATGATAATAAAAGTGTTAACAAAACGGTATATCAATATTATAGAACAAAATTAACAAGAGAATAAGCCAGGGGGGTATAATTTAAAGCAAACACAAATAAAGCGAAGTGTATTTATTTACATACTGTACATGCTCACATAAAAAAGTTACGTCACAAAAATGTTGTGGGTACACAAATCAGTTGTTTTTATGGCTTTACTATTGTTTTAGTCCTGAAGTGTTCTAATATATTTTTTGAATTCCTCTGTAAAGGCCAAGAAACAAGCAAGGCGGAAACAGTCATTTTAGAGACAACTGTGGCTGAGTAAGAGCAGGTGTTGCAGCGCCGCCTATGTACAGTATCTTGAATAACAAAAATCAGAGTAAAACTGTAAGAATTTCAGTTATAAAATGAGAGTTGCATGATTCAATCCCTCTGTGAAGTATACAAGAGCACACAATCAAAACACAGAATAAGCACCTGAAAATTATAAGAACAAAAAAAAAAATTACAGTTTATGTATATTTTTTATTTATCTTTTGGGTTCTGAAAGATTTACATTAGATCATTTTCAAATGATGCAGACATACAGTATATGTGTATGAGATGTAGATTAAAGACGGGATGAATCAGAGGGTGGAGACAACAAAAGAAATTGGACTCCATTCATCCAGAACCTTTCAGGTATTGTGAACCACTCAAATGTTTAATCATGAGCCTCATTCATCTGTTCAATCATTTTTATTTGATATACCGAGCATTTCTCTCTGGCACACAGAATCAGGAGCGTTTAAGGGTTTGGTGTTTGGGTGAGAATAGTACTTCAATCTGTGCAACATAGGAAGGCAGCACGATGGTTTAGTGGTTAACACCTTTGCCTCAAAGCAAGAAGGTCCTTGGTTCAACCCCTGGTTTGGACCTGGAGTCTCCTGAGGTTTGTGTGGATTTTCTCGGAACTCTGGTTTCCTACAGTCCAAAAACAATATGCAATAATAATAATATACTGTACAGGTAGTCCTCAACTTGCGTTGGCCTCGACTTACGGCAATTCGGTGTTACAAATGCACCTTATTAATAAAAATATAAAATTTTAAAAAAATTATTATTTTTTGAAAAATCTTATTTTATGTGTTTAAATGTTCTTAATTTTATGTGTACAGCACTTTGTTGCAGCTGTGGTTGTTTTAAATGGCTTTATAAATAAATTATTATTAGTAGTAGTAGTATTACTGTATTTAGATGCAGATTTACTCAGTTTGCGGCAGTGTCCGCCAGTTTTCTGCAGTGTGTCCGCCAGCTTTCGGTTAGCTTCGGTTAGCTCTGGCCTCGACCGCCTGCTTTGGAGGACCGTGTGTCCGATCAGAGGTTGCCTCATACGGATAAAAATGAGCTGGAAACGCTCGGTGAACTCCGACGTCTCAGGCCCGGAGCAGCAGCCACCGATGGCTCCGCCGCGCCGCATTCCACCACGCCGGCCGACACCAGCTCACCGCGGGAACACCGAGCTAACATGCTAACGCGGAGAAACGCCCAGTAAGTTATTAACTCTTTTTTCCCTTCATTATGGCTCCAAATGTATGGAGCTAACATGCTAACAGTCCTTCCTGTAAACAGTTTGGACCGCGTGAAGCAGCTGGAAGCTGCAGAGCTCGGACGTGCAACGAGCTAACATGCTAACAGGCTTCACCAGCTAACAGTAAGAAATTAACTATTTTTTTCCTTCATTATGTCTCCAAATGTACTGTATGTGTTTTTTGTACTGTGTTAGCATAGGCGAAGTGCTTGGTAACTGTACAGTACCGTACATGTACGTGTATAAGTGGCGGCTCTTGTGTTTTCCGACTCACGGCGATTTTCGACATGCGAACGGCCGTAGGAACGGAACTCGTTCGTAAGTCGAGGACTACCTGTATATGTGTCTGTGTGCAAATGTCCTGGTTAACTAAAGTTTCATGTTGAGTCAGGAGGCTGGCCCTCCAAGACTGGACCGTCAGGTTTTTCCCCCTCAGCAGCAGGATCTGAGCAGGACACCTTTTCGTTTGTTGCAGACTCAGCCAAAGCAAACCTGTTATCAGCTAAAATGTGCGACTGCCTGCGGCTGCGTGGCTTCACCTCCGTGGGGACGTAGTAGCTGCTGAAGCATCTACACAGCCGCTTCCACATGATGTACGCGAACTCCACAAAGTTCAGAATGATGCACAGAATGGAGGTGCAGCCCATGATGTAGAGGAAGATCTTCTTCTCCGTGGCTCGGGCGATGTAGCAGTCCACCGTGTTGGGGCAGGGGCTCTCGCTGCACTGCAGCAGGATGGGCATGTCAAAGCCGTTGAACAGGAAGTAAAACGCCAGCAGGGAGCCGATTTCAAAGGCGGCTTTAAAGATCAGGCTGACGGTGTAGGTGCAGAAAAGACCTCCGTCGATGCTTCCTTTGTCCTGGTAGAGTTTTCGTTTGAGTTTGGCCTCGCGGTTCTCCCTGTACGCCACATGCAGGGCCACCAGCAGGGAGGGAGTGGACACCATGATGAGCTGCAGGGCCCAAAGGCGCACCTGCGAGATGGGGAAGAAAAAGTCGAAGCAGACGTTTTCGCAGCCGGGTTGCTCCGTGTTGCAGACAAAATCTTTCTGCTCGTCCTTCCACACCTGCTCGGCGGCAGTGACGTACACCAGGATCCTGAACACAAAGACCACGGAGAGCCAGATGCGTCCGATCACCGTAGAGTACTTGTTCACCCCGCTGAGAATGCTCTCCAAAAACCCCCAGTTCATCCTACGTTCTCCTGCAAGGAGAGGAGTCAGACGTTAGGTCCAGAAAAAAAAAGTCCAGTACAATTCACCTGAATTACAAATTAGTTACACCATTAAACTTAAGGCTTGCGGGCCAGATGTGGCTATTGTTACACTTCAATTGGCCCGCAAGAAAATACTTTCAATGTTTTAGAACTAGCTTGTAGTCCAAGACAAACAGTTTCTGTTGCGCTTCATTTGACCTAAAACCTGGATATTAAACCTGTTTACTTCACAACCCACATGGTAATCAGCTCATGAGTAAAAAACAAACAACAACAAAAAATGAACAGTAAAGCCGAGCAGATTTGTTGTTCTGTATTCTTATTTAAGATTAATGTAGGAATTGTATGTTCAAATTTTTAGAGATTTCTTTAGCTGATTAAATTAATTATAAAACTGTTATTATCAAAAATACGATGTAATTACTACAGTTTTAGCCTGGTTAAAACCAGACCCTTGTCCTTCACTTCGCTTTGTACTAGGGTCTGGACTTTCTCCATCGTGAAACGATTCTTGCTGGAGGCGTGGCCTCTGCTGAGGAACAAAACCATTGGATCTTAGAAAAATTTTGAACAAGGAAAAGCATTCTGCTCCCTCCCCTCAGAGCCATATATGGCTGCTCCCCCGTGCTCTGTTAAACTTGACAACTGCTCCGCCTCCTGCAGCTTTTTCTCTCGCTGCCGGCTGCCGCGCTGCATATTCTGTGTTTATATGTTAATAAAACGTTTTAATAAAATAAAATAAAACCATGGATCGCTGGTCCAGCTCACCAGAAGACCAGAAAATCTGATGGGACTCGGGCAGCAACGTAAAACCCGAGTTTAATTCTCTCGTGACAACCTGAGTCATTTCCTTGTTCATTTCACTCAGCAGAGGGAGAGGAGGAGAAGGAGGAGGGAGGAGGGAGCGATTACTTGACTTTTGGGAAAAAAACAAAAGAAAACTCCAGATAAGGGATTAAGATGGGGAAATTAATAAATTTGTGTCACATATAAAACAGTCCTGCATCGCTTTGCATCGCTTTGAATGAGAACATGCGGCTGCTCGCTGGCTGCGCTGGGACAGGTGGGGGCGTGGGTTAGGGGCCAAAAACTCCGCCCCTTCTGTTCTCTGATTGGTCCGGTCAAAAATCTACCGGATAAATCGTTGTCTATGGGAGAAATCCCAGACTGTGCAGTGAAGGGAAATGAGAATTGAGCGGAGCTGTGCAGGAAGGCGAGGGCCAGGCTACTACAGTTTACCAGACAGTTACAACATGACCTGTATTAAGGTCATCAGTGTGGTGAAGAGAATGTTTGTTCTGCTAGATTGTTTGTCTCGGTTCGGAATAACTACCGTATTTTCCGTCCTATAAGTCGCAGATTTTTTAAACAAATTTTCATGTCCTGCAACTTATGGGGCAAAGCAACATATTTATGGATTTTTTCCCCATATTTTAAGACCAATTTTTGGCTGAGATATGACAGTTTCCATTCATTCTGACAAAAAAAATGGAGCAGTACCCCTTTCGGCCGCTAGGGGCGCAGTACCACTATCGGCCGCTAGGGTCTACCGACCGTTCCCAGCTCATGTGTCCGACAGAAGCCTCCTCTGGTCGGCCTCACTCTGCCGCAGTACAGCCTCCTGCTCTCTGGAGGTCTGAACTAAATAGCTCACCACAGGACAGATTTTGATGAAACTTACAGAAAATACGCGACCATTTGGAAGACGTCAAAGTGAAACAATTTAAATTCAGCTGATTTGACCATTACGTGAATTTATTAAGGAACGGTTAAGCTCAGAAACACTTTTGCTATAATGTCAGCTAACAATTTTTTTTAGAAGTGTTTATTTTGCTAAATTTTAAAGAAATGAAGCGTATCCGCTCGCTGCGCGTGCACGTAACGAAACTACTTTTTAAATCCAGCTGATTTGACAATTATGTGCATTTATTAAGGAAAGGTTAAGCTAAGACACATCTTTGCTATAATTTTCAGCAAACAAACAATTGTTTTTACCATGTTATTCTTGTTAAAGTCCTTCCGTACACGCTCCTGTGGCCGCCATTTGCAGCAGGGCAAAACATGGGCCCACATTTCGGGTTGTCAGCAGTGACGCGTAACATACACGACGCATCAGCGGTGATGCATAATAGATGCGACTTATGGGGCGAAGCGACGTATTTATGGATTTTTCCAATTTATTGGACATGATGGACTAAAGCGACTTATGGGGCGGAGCGACTTAAAGGCTGGAAAATACGGTAGTTGTCTTTTCAGCTCCTAAAAGTACTGTCCCATTGATTGCTGCAGATGTTTGGTAACTTAAAACTATCAGAAAATATCAGAATTTTAAGTTGAAGTCCCTCTGATTTCTGAGTTCCAAACCAAGTCTTACAGCCATAATTTGATTGGCCAATTTAAAACAATCAAGGCTTGTTTCCATGTGCACATTCATTACTACTGTTTACATTTATTACTACTGTTTACATTTATACTACTTTTTATATCTACACTACTGCTGATATATATATTTTTTACTAGCCTTATTGCATATGCTACTTTACTTCTATACCAATATCAACTACCTCATACACTGTGTACATAAACTTCATATGCTGCGTTGTCACTCTTTTACAGAACTTTCATTTTATTTTATAGATATACTTTTTACACTTTTATACTACTATGCAAAAAACTCAGGACAGTATTACACTTTTATTATTTCATTTTATGCTTATGTTTATTAAATGTTTAGTGTTTTAGTGTTGGTGTAACTTTTCATACTTTCATACTACTACTATGCAAAAACTACTATGCAAAAACTCAGGACAGTATTACACTTTTATTATTTCATTTTATGCTTATGTTTATTAAATGTTTCAGTGTTTTAGTGTTTAAATGTTTACTGTTGCACCGAGGGACAGAGAGAAATGCAATTTCAATCCTGTGTATGTCCTGTACATATTGCAGTTTTGACAATAAAGTTGACTTTGACTTTGGTAAAACTACATTTTTAGCCATGCACATTATTTTGTCGCTCAACGTTATGATTTCACCTGCTAGAATGGGTGTTTTTTCCGCTACCCCCCTCTGTGAGGGTTGCCAGAGTAAGTAAACTCACACAAACCACACAAACCTGCAGCTGTAGGATAATGAGACCATGACACTGACCACCGAGCTACGGCCCCAGTACACATGGACATAAAGAGATGGACAGACTTGGACCAGTTTTGGAATCAGTTTGATTGATTATTAGTCTTTAGACCTGGACAGCAGGGGCTGTAGTGTCTCAGATGTTTTCTGTCAGATGAGAACACCTGTGCAGGTGTCAAAATACAACTACAGAGTAAATATTTTAAGACTTTTAGGCTATACCATTGAAACAGCTGAGAAAGTGATTTAAACCCCTGCTGCCCTTGGATCAAAAAGAGTCGTGGAACCTCAAAACTGAGGAATTGTGAGCCATTTTGACCTAAGGGCAGCAGGAGGCTTCAATGGTCCAACTTCCATTAGTAGAAAAGTGTAGAAAAATCCTTTTCATCTCTGTAGACAGTATCATTTTCCACATCTTTATATTTTTATTCCACATTTTATTCTTTCTTTATTGTTTTAAATTTAAAAAAAAAAGCATTGCTCATTGAGCCGCAGGGTCTCATGAGACCTGTTTAGACAGACGAAAACGTGATCGTGGCCTTTGAAGCAATTTACTTTTTGTTTTTTGACAATGTTAAAGATTAAGGCAAAAAAGAAAACATGAAATCCTAACATGACAGCAACAAAAAAACTGTTTTACAGAAAAACACTAAATAAAATAGGAAATCCCACATGTTTTGATTTTTTATGAAATCCAAGTTAAAACATATATTTGCTTTAGTTTTGTTGAATTTGGTTCTATTCAGTTAATTTATAGCCACAAGTCACAACAGAAGTCATCTCAGGACACTGTATAAAAACATTCACATAGAAAAATCCATTTAGTAAAAGTTATCTATCTAAGGAAGCAGCAGATTGTGTTGAATCTACACATCATCACAGTCTCCCATCCTGAGCAAGCACAAAGGCAACAGTGGAAAGGTAAAACTTCCTTTTAACAGGAAGAAACCTCCAGGCTCAGAACAAGCAGCTATCTGCTTCGACCGGCTGGGAAACAAATAACCAAACACGGCAGGTCCAGGTGTACTTTCTATAGGAGGAAAGACAAAACCACATGTTAAGATTGAAATAATTACAAATAAAAACAGGCAGAGTAGAGATGTGTTCAGAGCTATGTTTAATATTATATTACATTATTAATGTTTAGCGTATAGTTAAAACCTTGTTTAGCGTTGGTTTAGCGTATATCTTAGATCCTTATGTACTGCTTCTTTTTATACTTTATATTTTTGCTATTTTGGGGAGTAACTGGGACCTTGAGTACACAATTTTGTTCCACCTCATGTACCGCATGTGATGCGAATGACATTAAAGACACTTGAACTTGAACTAGAGCAAGTAAAAACAGCAGTAGAATGAGGAAATGTGGTCAATTTGTCCTCCAGCAGTCTAAGCCTATAGCAGCATAAGAGATAACTGAGGAAACCCAAGCCAACCCTAATTATAGGATTTATTAAAGATAAAGAATTAAGCTTAATCTTCAAACTGGACAATGTGTCAGCCTCACAGACAGAAACTGGAAGTTGGTTCCACAAGAGAGGAGCCTGATAAATGAAAGCTCTGCCTCCCATTCTACTTTTGGAAACGCTAGGAACCACAGTAAACCTGCAGTCTGAGCGCGAAGTGCTCTAGTTTGGATGAAGCTATTATTTTTGACAGAGAGTTAGGGTTAGGGTGAGAGCTTAAGAGGACAAAAACATAAATCAGGTTCTAGTGACATTTCTAAAGCTGCCTCATCCGACAGGGAACCAGAGGCAATTGAATAATATACAGTTCTCGCTCTATGGAGAGCTTTCTTTTATGTTAGAAGGCTATCTCTCAAAGTTCGTTAGAAAAACTTTTTAAAAAATTGTGTTTGGTTTAAATTTGAAGCTTAGTTTTCACTTTTAACTCATATTTAATCACCTTTAACTACATATATATTTGCATTAACAAACCATTTAGCTTCTGTTCACGAATGACGGAAAACTGGAGCGTGAGATCGATAGGCGGATAGGTGCAGCGTCCTCAGTGAAGCGGGCACTGTACCGGTCTGTCGTGGTGAAGAGAGAGCTGAGTCAAAAGGCAAAGCTCTCAATTTACCGATCGATCTACGTTCCCACCCTCATCTATGGTCATGAGCTTTGGGTTGTGACCGAAAGAACAAGATCTCGGATACAAGCGGCTGAAATGAGTTTTCTCCGCAGGGTGTCTGGACTCTCCCTTAGAGATAGGGTGAGAAGCTCAGTCATCCGGGAGGGACTCGGAGTAGAGCCGCTGCTTCTCCACATCGAGAGGAGCCAGTTGAGGTGGCTCGGGCATCTGGTTAGGATGCCTCCTGGACGCCTCCCTGGTGAGGTGTTCCGGGCATGTCCCACCGGGAGGAGACCCAGAGGAAGACCCAGGACACGCTGGAGGGACTATGTTTCTCGGCTGGCCTGGGAACGCCTTGGGATTCCCCCAGAGGAGCTGCTCCATGTGGCTGGGGAGAGGGAAGTCTGGGCCTCCCTACTTAGGCTGCTACCCCCGCGACCCGACCCCGGATAAGCGGAAGAAGATGGATGGATGGAAACCATTTAGCTCAGATTTAGCTGTTTTAGTAAAATGGTTTTGCCAGAGAAACAGATAAAAATCATACTACTGTCACTACGTATACAAGTCCACATCTTTGACTCATTTAAACAGTTATTTATTCCATTTAAAATGTCCCACAGTCAGTTTTCAGATACCTAAAATGTCTCCACGTGTCAAGTTTTCCAGTCAAACTAATTTGCAAATAATCAAATGAGTCTATACTCGGTGGTGAGCCCTGCCCAGCATGTTATTGAGCATTGCTGATTGACGGACGTTTGCTCAGCTTTCCCACAAAGATTTAACGTCAGGATGGTTTTATTCACACAACTGTTGCCAAAAACACTCCCAAAGGGAGAAAAACAAGTGGAGCTGAAATATCACATAACTTGATGGGCTGACATAAAGAGGTGACCAATTAGACATCGTAGAAAATTATACTAAATTAAAACACACAATTCCAGTTTCCCGCTGTCGTCTCAATGGAGCTCATCCAAACATGATAAAAACTTGTTTTACGAAATAAATAAATGTAAAAAAAAAAAAACCTTACCGATGATGTCCTGAGGTGGAGTTTAACCAGGTGTCGTGCTTCTATGCTGTCCTTTGTCTGATAACCTGCAGGGCCACAGCTTTACCTGAGCAGACTCACAACAAGCAGCAGCGTCACACCAACAGACACCATGAACCTTTTCTTTTAGGACAATCCTTTCTGTGAAAGCAGCAGGTGCCTCAAAAATAAAACGTAAAATGAGCGAACTTCACTGTGGAGCGGCCTAATGCAAATAAAGCATGTTGCCCGTCCTGTTCAGGAACAATCACCCTTACCTGCTCGGTCGTGACTGGTGATACAGGGATCACGTTACTCTGCTGATGATGAGTAAATAATACATGTAGCCTCGGGCTTGAGTTGTCCTCTGCCTCTGACTCACACTTGTCATATTTTGACCACAACCAGAGCAGGTCCTGAAGAAATTCTTGCCGCTTTATCCCACAAAAAAGGTTCAGGTTTATGGAAGAGAAAGCGTCTCAATTTTCTAATTAAAATGGATTAATAGAAATGCTTTTCATTTTCAAAATAAAGCTGCATGTTTTGACTCATAAATAACATTTAAAATAAATCATCCAAAGTGCATTTTCATTTTCGACTGCTCAATTTGTAAATGTATTAAAATGATGAATAAAATAGCGTTTTAACATTTAATTTTCAAAACATATCCCTGTAAAAAGTGATATCAAAATTAATGATCTTTAAAAATACAAATGTATGCTATTGAACCTATTGGGTTTATAGTTAGGGTGTGTTGTAGAATTTAGTATGTTTTAGTCACTAAAACATACTAAAATTTAGTGTGTTTGAGTGAAAACGAGGTGATTTTTGAACGTCAAGCTGCATCTTCTGTTTGAGGTGGAGGACAGCGATCATTGGTGTGACGTCACTATCTTTAATCCATAATCATTGTAGCAGGTCGCTTTCGTAAATGAGCCCTCGAGGCTCAATAAGATTTACCTGACTAAATAAAGGTTGAATGAATTGTCCACATAACTGGTTCGTTTGCTTAAGTGGTTTTTTTATTTTTAC
>JBBPBX010032650.1:19994-33748 GCA_038048925.1 Garcialebias charrua
ATGACTGTCATATTCCACAACAGTGATTACTCCTTAAGTCAAGTCAAGTCAAGTCATCTTTATTTATAGAGCACAGTTAAAACAGATAAACTGTTATCAAGGTGCTTAGGACTATAATGGTGGGTATTGGACTTTAAAACCTGAACTCGAGCTTCAATCTATAATAATCTGAAAGATTTAAAAAAGAATCAATTAAACAAGATCTGAAGATGGTGCTGGGAGTTAATAATTTTATTCATCTTTCATACATAAAAAACAGCAAAAAAGACACAAAAAAGACAGTATCATTAGAAGTCTGTTTTGCTGCACAAAGTTGGCTGAAATGAATTTTGTTTTGCATTTTTGTTCACACGATGACGCAGCCAGGAGCACAGAGGAAATGACATCAAATAAAATATCTATAAATAACAGAAAATTTAAAACTTACATGTACAGTATTAACAACCAACCCACTGAGAGAGGATGAAGGTACAGCAGAAGGAAAAGTCCATTACTGTATTGTAAAAAAAAAAAGCCAAAATGCTTCAAAACAACAGGTGCTGATTTCTGAACAACTGCATAGAAATGTTTTCTCGTATTTAATCTGAAAAGCAGTGTCATCAGTCATTCAAGCGTTTGCTCGCTGAATGAAAAGTCCCCATAAATGAAGTAATTACAACAACAACAAAAAAACTATTCTCGAAGACTTGAGCTAGGATGTATTAACCTTTAAAGGTACTCGATGCAAAGCGTTTTGTCAACATCCTGACAGTGTTTGCTCCATTAATTTTTCAAATATATTAAAATATGGGTCCACATTCAATGTAAACAGATGAATATGCAAAAAATAAAAATAAAATAGAAGCTTGAGTCTGTGTAAGTAAACTAACATGGCGAATCGGACAAATGTAGAAACCGGGAAAAGACATTTAAGTGGAAATATACATTAATCTGAACGTCAAACATACCTGCAACTCACTAGGGAAGAAAAAGGTGAAAAACATAGCGCCTGTAGTGAAGGGGCGGGGCAAAGGACCCCCGACCCAGAAGATTTTATTTTTATTTTTAACATGCAAACTAATAATTCTGGTATATTCCAAGAAGGGACAACATGCTTAAGGTAAAAAATACATTTACTAACATATCCTAATTTAATTAGGACATACACTAGCTAGTCAACAAAAACTAATTTCTAAATATGTAACGCTAAGCTAGCGGCGTGCAATACAAACGTGCTAAGAGGTTACAGGCGTAGCACTCTGCTTCTCCAACGTGTCCCCCTTTGCCAGCGCTAAGCTAGTACTTTGTAAGTGCGCCGCTTAGCGCTTATGAGTTAGTGCAAGCTATGTTGCAAGCAAAGGCTGCAAGCTAGCTAGCGTGATTTATGTAGAGCTAGCTTAGGGCTATGTAAATCCAGTCAATGGGAAATTATGCCGTCTGCCCAATCTCTGACACCCCCCCAAAAAAACTCTTCAGATCTGATGCACGTAAATTACATTTTTGATTGAAATTGGCAATTTTTGCCGAAAAGCAACAAATTTGCAGGTAGCCTACAGTAAAAAAAATGTGAAGAAATAGTAAACAACTATCAAGAAGTGCTAAGCTAGTGGTGAACAACTATCAAGAAGTTAGTAGTAAACAACAAGAAGCTAGTAGTAAACAACTATCAAGAAGTGCTAAGCTAGTGGTGTGCAATACAAACGTGCTAGCTAAGATGCTATAGACATAGCGCTCTGCTTCTCTAATGCATCCCCCTTTGCCGGCGCTAATCTAGTATTATGTAAATGTGCCAGCTTAGCGCTTATGAGTTAGTGCAAGCTTGCAAGCACAGATTACAAGCTAGCTAACATGACTTATGTAGAGCTAGCTTAGTGCTATGTAAATCCAGTCAATGGGAAATTATGCCGTCTACACTGCCTCTGACACGCCCCCACTCAAAAATAAATAAATAAATAAAACACTTCAAATCTGATTCACGTAAATTACATTTTTGATTGAAATCGGCAATTTTTGCCGAAAAGTGACAAGTTTGCAGGTACGGTTAAAAAACACAAAATCGACTATCAAGAACAAATAATGGCGATTAAGCATGACGAAGCAAAAACAGCCTGGCATTCATTTACAAAAAGGCCGGTACGTTTACCGCTTCACCTATTTTCAGTCATGTTGGATGTTTCTGCAGGTAAACACCTGGTAGTGGGCGTCTCGTTAGTTTACAAATTTATAATATAAAGACACATTAATCCTCGGTATAAGAAGATTCATGATTTTTTTCTCCTTGTCTTAATGACTTTGCACCGAGCACCTTTAGGAATGTTAGCATAGATTTTCAAAATGTAGTCACTAATAATAATAATAATAATAATAAATTCAATTTATAACGCACTTTTCATTAATGAAAATCTCAATGTGCTACAAGGTGCAACAGAATTAAATGTCAATAAAACAAGTAATAAAACACTACACATAGGTTGGTCATTTTGTCATATTGAATACTTTTTTTTGGCACAGAATTTAGTTTTGTGAACAAAAAGAAATGCATATACAAACTAAACTGCAGTTGCTACAAAGTGGCTACATACGACAAGCTGGTGGGAAGCCTTTGCAAAAACTAATTTAGCCACTTCTTTCTGTTATTTTCTTTTTAACAAAACAGTTTGTAGCTACAACACTGTAGTCCCTGTCACGCTGTCATGCTCTACCTAGAATGGTGATGTGCGGCTTCCACAAACGGATCAATCAGATGGAAGGAGACAGCAGCTTCTCAAAGTACATGATAGGGAAATGGCATAATAATCTCCTTTTAGCTGTAAAGTTACTCGGAAAAAGCAGCACAAACCAAACAACTACAGTATTTCAATGGCAGTTAAACTGGACCGTTCTTCAGCATATTACTGTGCTTACATTCAGTTTGGGCTTCAGTGTAACTACATGTCTGACAATCCAGTTCAGGTCATGTGACCAGTTTGTTTGCCCAAATAAACCATGATGAATCAAATAACTTCAGCTCCATTCTGTAAGAATCACCACACACACACGATCTTTCAGTGTCTGTTGGCATGCTGATCAAAATATACTGAGGACAAACATTAAGCTGCATCGTACCGTGGAGGTACAGGTCACCCTACTTTGTTCTTGTGTCCTCTCGCTACATTACTTCAAGGAAAGGTTTTTATACATTTTCAACATGCACCAGTACTAACAGAGAAGGAAGCGATGATGCTCCTGGCAGCTGGTTCATGTGATGGTGCTGAAAACACAAGAGCCATGCATAGGTTAGCAGATTTGAGTTCGCCTGTAACGAGGCACCAGCCCAGAGTCAACACAACGCCATGCAGGAACCGTTAGTTCCTAACCCTGGTCCTTGAGGAGCACCATCTGCATATTTTAGTTGTTTCTCTGCTTTAACACACCTGATTCAGTGATTTAGTTACTTCCTCCAGTTCTGCAGAAGCCTGTTAACCACACGTTCATTCAGATCAGGTGTGGTGGCGCAGAGACGCAATTAAACCATGCAGGATGGTGTTCCTCAAGGACCAGGGTTGGGAACCACTGCGTTAGAAGACAACCTTTTCAGGCTTATTGGGACATTTTGACCAGCTTTCACTAAAAACTGACTTTCAGTATGAGGAATGGTACCAACAACTTAACTAACAGTTGGATTTTAAATCTAAAGGTGCTGTGACACTGCAGAGACGTGGTGATCGGCATTCCTCAGGGCGTCTTCAAAACACCCCAATGTGTTTGTGGATGTTCTCAGTTTCCTCACGAGTCCCAGAGGCTCACAGTCTCTTCAGTTTTGAGCATGTTCAAAAAACTGTGCTAAAAGTTTTTTTCACCAAAGGGTCTAAGTTTACTCAGACCGTTCCCAGGTGTGCTGGAGCAGTTTTCTGACCCCTGCAGGGGGCGCTCCTCTGACACAAGACATCCAAAGCTTAAAGCTAGGGTATGTAAGATTGTAATGTATAGTCTGTAACATTTCAAACAATATATTTTTAACATATATCTTCACTCTGTCACTATCTACTGACAGACTGATGTTAGACAAAGTAATCTCTGAAAAAAAACTATAGTCCCCTTGCTTCTCTATCAGCATTTATAAAAACACTGAAAACACAAGAGTGACCAGGACAATGACAGCCAATAAAAACAGAGTTGTTTGTCACGCCCCAACCCACGCCCCCACCTGTCCCAGCCGCAGCGCCGCGGCTCGTTCTCATTCAAAGGATTGCAAAGCGATGCAGGACTGTTTTTTATGTGACATAAATGTATTACATATCCCTTCTTCATCCCAGAGCTGGACTTTTATTTAGTTTTTTTGCAAAAAGTCAAGTGATCGCTTCATCCTCCACTCACAGGAATGAGGAACGCTGACAGACATGAGGAAGTCACGAGCGAATTAATCATGTCCAAACGTTGCTTCGTGAAGCTCTGATGATTTCTGCTGGTTTTTGTGATGTTGGACAAGTGCTCTATGGTTTTATTATATTTTTAAAAGGTTTTTATAACATATAATCACAGAATATTGAAGCGCTCTTCCGAGCGGACACACAGCAGGGGGCGGAGCTGCAGAACTCAAGTTCACAGAGAACGGACTGTCTCCCTCCCTCAGAGTCATATATGGCTCTGAGGGGAGGGAGCAGAATGATTTCACCTGCTGGAAATTTTTCTAAGTCCCAGGGTACTGCAGAAACTACATAGTATACCTTTAACGTCCAGATTTAAAAATCACTAATGATGAATAAAAAAACATGACAAAACTGATCCAAATCTGCCAGTTTCATTTTAAAACTGCGCACAGCTGCCGTGGTGGGTACAAAGCAGGCTGAGGCAGGTCACACGACTTACTGGCTGTTTGGCTGCAGACGTTCAGAACTTACTGACTGTCACAAACACTAATTGACTTTTGTCTCCCAATTCTGGATCTCCAACTGGTCGACGCTACTCGAGGCTGAAGGATGAACAGAAAGATGAAAATCAAATGCTACTCGATGAACTCGAAACGTTCAGTGCTGCAAATTACATCCAAGAAGTACCGTATTTTCCGGAATATAGATTGCGGCTTTTTTATCATTTTTGCATGCCCTGCGACCTATATTCAGGTGCAACCTATTTATGGCTTTTTATAAAACAAGCTGATTTGTAATCATTTATTAACAATTTTTTTACTGAGACACACTCTTGCAATAATGTCAGCTAACAAATATATTTTTTAGGTGTTTATCCTGCTAAAATTATTCATTTATTAAAGAAAAGTTCAGCTCAGACACATATTTGCTATAATTTTTATCAAACAAATAATTGTTAGTGTTAATCTTCCTAAAAGCCTTGATGTGCGCTCCTGTGGAAGAGACATTTGCAGCAGAGCTAAACACGGTCCACATTTTGACGTAGGTGCGACAGGTGCGACCTATATATGGATTTTTCCAATTCTTTGGCAATAATTGGACAATGCGACCTATATTCGGGCGCAACCTATATTCCAGAAAATACGGTAGACCGTGTTCTGAAACATATACTTCCTCCTGACAAACTAAAACAACTTTCCAGTGTTGGGCCGCCGGCTTTTTGCTTTAAATACAGGTGGTCAACAAACTGAATCTTTAAAACAGCCGTGCAAGCAGGGCGGTAAAAACAGCCCCAAACTAAAACCCAGAGCAGAAATGAGCTCAGAAACAACGAAACCAAAAGTCTGTTTGTACTGAAGACAACTTTAAACTGCACTGACGGAGCTGAATACTGTAAATGGCTGTAAAGAGCTCACCCTAACCTGATTTATAACTTTACATTCAAAACAAACAAACAAAACCACAAACTAGTCAGGACGAACACCAAAATAACACAAATGCCTCTAAATGTGAAAACTATAGCAGATTATTTTAAATAAAAATCTTATTTTCAGGGTTCAAAATAGAATTTAGCAGTAAAGATAGTTTTATGTATGAGCATTAAATAATTTCTCATGTCAAAGCTTAAATTTGGGACCTTGAGTAAAAAGTTTTATTGTGTATTTTCCATCAGTGTTTAATGTGGTTTGGGTCTTCTGTGAATTTAAACTTCAGTCTGTAATCAGGCTCCACTCGTGCTGGAAACACACCATCTTGTGTTTAGTGTGTTACAGATTAAGATTAATCTGATGCTGGAAGTAATCTGATTAATTCACCTTTTGCTCTGCTCCTGAACTGTTTTTTTTTTTTTTTTTAATAAATCTAGACATTTGTGAGCGGTTTACAGACTTGGAGCTGTGGTGGAACAGATGGACTTTAATCTGTCAGAAACCAACACATCAGTGAAACTTGAAAACAGATTTAAAGGGAAAAAAAAACAAGTATTTTCTAAAAAGACCTAAATCAATTTAACACTACTTATCTAACAGTTTAGTCTCCTGTTCTTTATCTAATCTTACAGATTATTTATGTCCTTCAGATTTTATTTAACTTTTATTTATCCAGGGAGTCTTGAGTCACAAGGACTCATTTTCAAGAGACACCTGTTTTGGGAGCAGATGGTTGGGGTTAAGAGCCTTGCTCAAGGGCCCAGGGTAGGGCAAATGAGGGTGGAGGCAGGTGTGGATGTTTCACCTTTCCCACCCACATTTTGATGTTGTCTGTCCGAGGCGTTGAACCGACGAGCTTCCGATCACAGGCTCACCTTCTCTAACCTCTGCACCACCACTCCGATCTATTCAGTTTACGATGAACGTCCCTTTACTTGTAATATTTATTTATTTTTTGTGGAAACTGAAGTCTTGAAGATTGTAAATCAAACTCAAATTTTTTTTAAATATATATACAGTATATATATATATATTTTTTGTTGTTGTTTGATATATATACAGGTAATCCCCGACTTACGAGCGCATCGACATACGAGGTTCCGGACTTACAAGCTCACTAACGAACAGTAAATTTGTAAAGAACATACAGAAAATACAGCACTTTTATGTGTTTTTAGATGAAAGTGTGTTAGCTAACCGTTTGGAAACAAGTTTCTGAGCATGTTTATGAACTAGTATGAACGTTTGTGATGAAAAACGAGTGTTCGTAGTAGCGCTAGCATAAATTTTCCGACTTACGACCGAAAATCCGGACTTACGAGAACACGTGTTTCGTGTTCCGACGTACGAGATTTTCGTCTTACGAGATAGTCGTAGTAACGGAACTCGCTCGTAAGTCGGGGACCCCCTGTATATTTTAAAAAAAAATCTGTTTTCTACACTCATTTCATTTTTTTTCCATAAACCTTAAGTGCTTAAGTTAAAGTTTGGCAGAAATGTTAAGTATAAAGTTTTCCAAATAAAAATATGGCTTTAAAAAGTGAGGACTTTTATACTTTTTTTAGTATATGTAAGTACTTATATTGGTCTAATGATATTCACAGGAGTTTGTGGCTCAGTTGAAGGCTAACTGAACTCCAGTGCTACGATGAAGACGTTTACAGCGTGTGGTACTGACGGTGTGTGGGTTGGCAGTGACTGTGAGGATTTCATGCATCTGTCTTTGCTCTTCATGCAGGGTTTGTTCTGTATTTTGGGAGCGTCAGGGTTCAGGCGCTCCATCGGTCGTGCAGTTCATCGCGCTGAACCCAGGAAGCGTGACCCGTCCGTCCATGTAGATCTCACGGTCAGAGCCCAGGTTCATGCGTTTGACCAGGTTCTTCTCGTACAGTAAGGGGTGGTAGGCCCCGAGCGTGCAGGCGGCGTCGAAGAAACGCTGGTAGTAGTGGCAGAGCTCCGTCTTCCTGCGAGACGGCAGGAACTCGTAGACGTGCACCACCTCACACAGAGACATCATGAGGACGATTCCTGCACAAAAAGAGGATTAAAGTAGATTTAGTCCACTCAGAACTTTAATGATGTTACGTTCACGTGGACTGTGATAAGTCTGATGTATTCATGATAATTTGTAAATTGGGAATTTGGATTGATGGTGCTCTGTCCTTTACGCATCATGTTAATGTTTTGTAATATAAGGCTAAAGCAAGACTTGGGGTAGGTGGGGCTGAGTGGTTAGAGCAGTCCTCCTCCAGTGGGAGAGTTGGGGGTTTGATTCCACCAGCAGTCACATGCTGAAGTGTCCCTGGGCAAGTCACTGAACCCATCATCGCCTCCGATGCGTGTCCGATCGGTGTATGAATGATCTAAAGCATTGATTAGTCTTTGTATAGATCTATAGAGTGCTGTATGAATGGGTCAACGAGGGCACAGATTGTTGTAAAGAGCTTTGAGTATCTTGATAAGATAGAAAGGGGCTATATAAGTACCATTTACTATCAGTATAGAAATCTTTACACTGACTACAAAACGCACCATTGCTGGAAAAAAAAAAGAAGACATTACCTGTGTTGGATTATGGAGACATAACTCACAGACACGCTTGTAAAGGTGTCCTTCGTAAACTGCACATAATTTATCACTCTGCTTTTTTGCTTTGTTACAAATGCTCCTCATTGAACACATCATTGTAACCTCTACTCTCTTGTTAATGGCTTCCACCTCATGTACCACGTGTTGCGAATGACAATAAAGAACCTTGAACCAGAACTTCACTACATACGCATGAAATTAATTTATAATATATTATTATATGTAACTCATCTACTTCAACTCGCACCAGTTTGGAATAATAACGACCGATCCTCTCAGTGTTTGTGGTGAACAATGCTAAAGACCATGTCTGGCTTTGCCTCTGCTGCTCCATCTGGACTGGAACCTGCTTCAACAAACTTTGGGTCTGACCTCACTTGTCTCAGTTTCTAGTTTTAAAAGCCGTTTTTAAAGACACTTCCAAATGTTATCATGCTTAGTAGTGTTGTCGTTTAACTCTGACATTGAACTGCTGTTAATGTCATTTGTGTTTTCTTCTAGTTAATGACATCTATACTTCATGGTTTTGTTTTACCGGTACTTCCCTTCCCTGGACCCAACAAGTCCCTGCTGGTGCTGCCAGGCCACAACTGTAAATACAACTTTGTTCTTAGTGTTTATTCCCAGTTAATTAAAGGTGAAATGAAAATGAAATGTATAGGAACAATGATAGGAATCACAGGGCACCACATGATGCTATTCATGCGGCCGTGGCATAGTGGTAATGGCAGTCGTCCCCCGATCAGAAGGTTGGCGGTTCAAATCCTGGTTCCCCACACCATGTGTCGTTGTGTCCTTGACCCATTCCCCACAGTTCTTGTTAAATCCTGTCTCCCGTCTCTGCTCCCTATCATCACTAATATCATCCACTCCTCCCTGACCTCTGGCATTGTCCCCACAGCCTTCAAATCTGCTGCCATCACCCCCATCATCAAGAAACCAGGTCTTGACTTCACCAACTTCAGTAATCTTCGTCCGATCTCCAATCTGCCCTTCATCTCCAAGATCCTTGAAAAAACTGTTGCTAGTCAACTTCACTCACACCTGTCCAACAACAACATTTATGAAGAGTTTCAATCTGGATTTCGCCCCCACCATAGCACCGAAACAGCCCTAGTAAAAATTACTAACGACCTCCTTCTTGCTGCTGACTCTGGTCTTCTGTCCATCCTCATTCTTCTTGATCTAAGTTCTGCCTTCGACACCATCTGTCATTCTATCCTCCTCAACAGACTAACCTCCATTGGCATCTCAGGTACCCCGTTAGACTGGTTCACCTCCTATCTCTCTGACCGCACTCAATTCATTCAGCTTAAATCCTTCCGTTCCCAGTCTTCCCCTGTCTCCACGGGTGTCCCCCAAGGCTCTGTCCTCGGACCCCTCCTCTTCATCATTTACCTCCTTCCTCTAGGCCACATCTTCCGCAAACACGGCGTCCATTTCCACTGCTATGCTGATGACACGCAGCTCTACTTGTCATCAAAACCTAACTCCACCCACCCTCCCTCCATCCTCACCGACTGTCTCAATGAGCTAAATCACTGGTTTTCTAACAATTTCCTTCAACTAAACAGCAACAAAACAGAAATCATTCTCGTCGGTACCAAAAACTCTATTTCAAAATCAGAACATCTTCTCGTCCCCCTTAACAACTCTCTGCTATCCCCCTCCCCTCAGGTCAAGAGCCTCGGTGTCATCCTCGACACCACTCTTTCCTTCACTTCACACATCAACAATATTACTCGGTCTGCCTATTTCCACCTCCGTAATATTAACCGTCTCCGTCCTTCTCTCACACCCCGCTCCACAGCCATCCTGGTGCACAGTCTTGTGACTTCCCGTATCGATTACTGCAACTCCCTTCTCTACGGCCTCCCCAACAAATCTCTCCACAAGTTACAGATGGTCCAGAACTCAGCTGCCCGTGTCATCACTCAAACCTCCTACTATGATCACATCACTCCTGTCCTGCAGCAGCTCCACTGGCTCCCGGTTAAATCACGCATCATCTTCAAAATTCTACTCCTCACGTTCAGAGTCAGAGTCAGAGAGTCTTTATTGTCATTTGCACCGCATGTGGTACATGTGATGAAAACGAGATTATGTACACGGGGTCCCAGTTACATCCAACAACAAATGCAAGAGAAAAACAGTAATAACATCTAGAATTAACTAAGAGAAACATCAACTAGTAATACACTAAGCCCTAATGTAGTGGAAAAACATCATTATAAACAGCAGCACGAACATGAGTCTGTATGAGCAGATGGTCACAGATGAACACAGCAACAAGAAAACAGATCAGCATCAGCATGATGTGATATTTTGCAGTGTTTATTCTTATTATTTATTTATTCATGAGTCTAACAGCCTCAGGGTAGAAGCTGTTCCTCAGTCTAGTGGTTCTACATTTGATGCTCCTCAACCTCCGTCCTGAGGGGAGTGGGGCAAAGAGTGAGTGTGCTGGGTGAGTGAGGTCTTTCATGATGCAGGTGGCTCTTTTCCTGCATCTGGAGGTGTAAATGTCTGTGATGGTGGGGAGACTGACTCCAACAGACTTCTGTGCAGCCTTCACCACTCTCTGTAGAGCTTTCCTCTCTGCAACTGTGCAGCCTCCATGCCACACATTGATGCTGGAGCACAGGATGCTCTCCACTGCACACCTGTAGAAGGAGGTGAGAACTGGGCTGCTCAGACCAGCTCGTCTCAGCCGTCTGAGGAAGTAGAGTCTCTGATGACCTTTCTTGATCAGGCTGGTGGTGTTGTTGCTCCAGCTGAGGTTATCATTCAAGTGTACACCCAAGTATTTGTAGCTGGAGACCACCTCCACCGCAGATCCACCTATGTTCAGTGGGGCATGGGTGTGTTTGTTCCTTCTGAAGTCCACAATCATCTCCTTTGTCTTCTTCACATTCATGTGAAGATTATTCTCTTTGCACCAGCTCTCCAGGTGTTCCACCTCCTGTCTGTAGCTGGACTCATCATTGTTTGTGATGCATCCCACCACCGCTGTATCATCTGCAAACTTAACAATATGACAGCCTGGAAGTGTGGCTGTACAATCATAAAATCATATCATAAAAGTTCAAAGCTATCCACAACCTTGCCCCTCCTTATCTATCTGACCTCCTCCAAATCTCCATCCCATCACGCTCTCTCAGATCCTCCTCTTCGCTACATCTCCATGTACCCTCTGCCCGCCTCTCCACCATGGGGAGCAGGGCCTTCACCTGCTCTGCCCCTCACCTCTGGAACGCCCTACCGCCAGACCTTCGAAACACCACCTCCCTTTCTCTGTTCAAGACTGCCCTGAAAACCCATCTCTTTAGACTAGCTTATCACTAACTTTACTAAATGTATTTTTATCTTCCATTTTATATCCTTTATGTATTTTATATTTCAATTTGTCGATGATAATGTTTGCTCTGTATTACACTGTGTTGGTTTGTTAAGTGTCCTTGGGTGTCCTGAAAGGCGCTTTTAAATAAAATGATTATTATTATTTATTATATTATTACTTAACCCCGAGTTGCTCCCGGTAGGACTGGAAAGCACCTTGCATGGTAGTCTGCCGCTACCGGTGTATGAATGTGTGTAGCATTCAATGTGTGTAGCACTTTGAGATTTTCACTAATGAAAAGTGCGTTATAAATTGAATTCATTATTATTATTATTATTATTATTATTATTATTGTTTTTACAGTCAACTTTCTCTTCTTTAACTCGCTCCTGTGTTTCAGCGCCCCCAATAGGAGACATGACGTAACAGCACAAACAAGTGCAAAAGGTTTAAGCACATTTAAAACTAAATATAAAGTCTATAATTGACACAAATTGAGTATTACAGTGGCTTATTGTATTAAAAAAACACACCTTGCTTTTTGCAGATGAAACACTTTGCAGCGTTGTTGTTTTTTTTCTTTTCTTTGAGCAGATTTGTTAAAAGTTGCAGTTTGGAATTCTTCAAGCACATCTTCCTGCTCTTATTTACTTCTTGCCAGTTTGTCTTTTACTCACTCACTTTAAATACGGTGCCTTAAGAGTCTTTTTAACTTTGCGATTCACCCCAGTTTGTTAATTTATAACGAGAAATGCAAAAGATGCATTAACTCAGGCTTCCTTGTACGTTATGTTTTTATAATTTAATACATAACTCACTGTACAGATGTGTGGGAAAACTCCCATAAAACCAACAATAATTCAGTTTTTATTCATTAGAAAGAAGATGCAGGGATAGTGAATAAAACAACTTGTAGAGAGCCACCAAATTAACTTTTTATTAAAGTTTCAGGACTTTGTAGATTTTTAAAAATGTTTCAAAATATTTAAAAAAGGGAAGTATTTATGACTTTAGAGGACAATTAATGTTTCATTTAGAGGTATGAAATTATGGAGTTATAGTTTTGGTGATGAAATAAAAAAATGTTCTTATCTATAATTGTTGCATTAAATATTAGTCATCAGTGAGTACAGAGCTGTTTGAGTATTGGTCTGACGTGTTGCTTATGTTGTGTTCTTTAATAAACATGCTAACTTAAATCAGTCTGTTTTGGTTATTATTATAAATATCTTAAGTGTGTGAGAAGTAATGATGAAGCCTTGACTCTTTTCCAGACTGTTTCTATTACTCATTTTTTGGATAATTTTATTTTACTGTGAAGTCTCAAAGAATTCTCTAAACGAAAGTCGAGCTTTTCCCACTAAATGTTTCGTTCTGCTCTGAGGTTGGAGAACAAGCAGGAAGTGATGAGACAGCTAGAGGTTCTCATACCGAGGAGGCCGGAAGAAGGCGGGTTCTTCTGAATGGGCTCAGCCATGTTGTCCTGTATTCGCTGCCAGAGCTGCCACTCAAAGCGTGGATGCAGGATGTAGAACGGCTGCTGCGGGTGAAGCCTCCTGTACCTCTGGTACTGCGTGAAGTTCCATGATTTGGTAGATATAATATTTTATCAGTTATGTATAGGGCTCAGAATAACGCATTACCTTTAAATATCCAAATGCATTTTGTTAAAAGACAAAGTTGTTATAACCTTAAGGGGACAGAGATGTTTGTAAAACCACAATTCAGAACTAGTTTGAAGGGACGTTCTACCTCAATCCAGGGAATTAGATTATGGAATGGCTTGGAGAATGTAGTTAAAAATGCCAAGTCAATGTTTACATTTAAGAAAATGATCAAAATGAATTTGTTAAAAAAATATATATGAAATGACGTAATGTGTATTGTATTAGTTAGAAAATTAGAAAGAGTTAGTCATTTTGTACTGTTGGTGGAAGATTATTATTGTTTAATCTGATTGTTTGAAAAAAGGGGCAGATATAATAAGATTTATTCTTCTTTCTGCTACCTTTCATTTTTTTATATTTTGTACGTTATCATTTATGGGATTGTCTTGTATTGTGTTTCTTT
>JBBPBX010032651.1:5765-33747 GCA_038048925.1 Garcialebias charrua
TGGTGCCTTTTCTGTGCAACAAATATGGCTAAAAACGCAGAGCAGCCGTATGGGAGTAAACAGATGATGCAGGAAGGAGGATCAGCTTCCCATCATCATCATCATCAGAGGGCTTCCCGGTGCGCAGGCCCTCCGACATGCAGGCTGAAGCACCGCTCTGCACTGCAGACAACCCGGACACGTCCATGTTACCATATGTCGTGGCAGGTTACCTGAACCGAGGCTCGTTTAAATGAGCACGTCTCCATGATGTTTGCTGCTAAGATGCATCCGACTCTTAACCAGCAGGCCCAGACCGAGCACCTCCCACTTCAGACCGTGATGGAACCAAGACAAGCGCAGATCTCAGAGACTCACCTCCTGATGAATCCCGACCAGGTGGAACGTCCTAACAAACCTCCATCCATCCTGTTTTCTCCTGTCGATCATGCGTTTGGATCGACAGTAACCCCCCACCCTCCGCTGTGATGGAGCAGCTCGTACAATGAAGCAGTGATGGCGAGCGGTGATGATGCTGGGAGCCCCGCCCTCCTCTGCGTGCAGCGCGGGTACGTGATCCGCGGGAGCGCGCACAGCCTGTTGGCGTTTCTTAACGGGAAGAGTCGCTGTTTCCGCTCCTTTAACTATGGAAGCCCTGCCCATTTCCGCCACTCTATTAAAAAAAATTGCAAAAATTATCTCAAAATAATTAGTATCTCATTTTAATGAGATACTATCTCAAAATAATGAGATTATCTCAAAATAATGAGATTATCTCAAATGAGATAGTATAGGCTATCTCTAAATAATGAGATGCTATCTCAAAATAATGAGATGCTATCTCAAAATAATGAGATGCTATCTCAAAATAATGAGATGCTCAAAATAATGAGATAGTATCTCAAAATAATGAGATAGTATCTCAAAATAATGAGATGCTATCTCAAAATAATGAGATGATATCTCAAAATAATGAGATGCTATCTCAAAATAATGAGAATGAGATACTATCTCATTATTTTGCGATAGGGCCTACTATCTCAAAATAATGAGATGCTATCTCAAAATAATGAGATGCTATCTCAAAATAATGAGATTCTATCTCAAAATAATGAGATGCTATCACAAAATAATGAGATAGTATCTCAAAATAATGAGATGCTATCTCAAAATAATGAGATGCTATCTCAAAATAATGAGATGCTATCTCAAAAAAATGAGATGCTATCTCAAAATAATGAGATGCTATCTCAAAATAATGAGAATGAGATGCTATCTTATTATTTTGAGATAGTAGGCCCTATCTCTATCTCAAAATAATGAGATGCTATCTCAAAATAATGAGATGCTATCTCAAAATAATGAGAATGAGATATAATCTCATTATTTTGAGATACTGTAGTAGGCCCTATCTCTATCTCAAAATAATGAGAATAGTGAGATACTATCTCATTATTTTGAGATAGAATATCATTATGTAGGCCCTATCTCATTATTTTGAGATCTCATTAATCTCAAATACTATCTCATTATAATGAGATACTATAGTGGTGGAAATGGGCTTCCATACCTCAGTCTTTTTGTAATTGCTCATAAATATATCTCCAAATTTCAAATCCACATGATATTATAATAACTGGTTCAAGGTTTTTATTGTCATTCGCATCATGCATGAGGTGGAATGAAATTGTTTGCTCAAGGTCCCAGTTACACCCAAAAATGGCAAAAATATAAAGTATAAAAATAAATATTATACGCTAATGAACGCTAAACGATACGCTAAAAGATCTATAATTTCATACAGTATATAAAATAGCAGCCCGAACATGAGTGGATGGGTATGAATGAATACAGCAGCATGACATAATCAGCAGCATGAAATCAGCAACATAATCAGCAACACAGGTCATCACCAAGTGACATTACAGTGATTTTTTTCTTTTATTTCCCTTTACTGTGATTATAGGGTCCCCTCAACTTCTAAAGGTCTTTCCTATCCCTCTGTTCTCTCTACTGTGAATAGCAGCAAAATCAGATGGTGCCAAAAGGGTTTTAACAAGCTGCTGTGCAACCTTTCCTGAAAAAAACCTTGCCTTGGCCCGTGTCCAACTTTAGGCCTGTCTCTAGACTCCCATTTGTTTCCGAATGACTGAAAATAATAGTTGATCCTTAGTTCAAATCAGTGGTTCATTTGAGCCGGATCCTGCCTGAACAAGATCTGGGAAGTCCCTCGTTTTCACCGTGTGCGTTCCGGCAACTGTTCACTCGGATCAGTCAGCTCATGTCTGACCCCGGAATTACACCACATGCGTTACGGCTCCGCCCCGCTCCGGTCCGACCTCCGCAGCAAATACGCACCCATTATAATCAATGACAGAATTTACACTGGCTCCGCACGGCGGCGGCGAGCTGCGGAGAGCGGACGGCAGTCCGTCAAAATTAGAAAATTTTCTATTTCTGCCGGATGACGGAGCTGTGCCGGAGTCAACTTTTGAAGATTACGTCGCACCAACAGGAAAAGGAACGAGCACAACTTCCGTATTTACAAAATAAAATCACCACGGGCGGACTAATCCTAGCTCTATACGGATTTATTTGTACAAAAATGCTGTCAAACTATCATTTATGACTATTCTATGACTAAACTATTATATTTATGACTATGACTACGCCTACAAACGCAATACAAGAAATAAATAAATAAAAACGTATTTTATTCTGAAATGTAAACATCACTTCCTGTTGCTCAAACCATGTAGCTTATTTACGAGAGAAGATCAAGGCAGCAGTCTCTCTACAGTTGTTCTCCTTCTTCCACCGAATGAATTGTTTTGTTCTGACTTCACTTGATTTATCGCGCGATCTCGCACGTGTCTTGGAGCGGCGCATCCAGGCGGACCTGAGGGGAGCGCAGGCAGTGGGCGAGGACTCACGTCAGCTGCGACATGCGGACCGCAGCGGGGCGGAGCCGCGTGCAGTGTAATTCCGGGGAGTCCCAACGTCATTGCACTTTTTTTTTTGTTGGTTTATTATTCAAAATGGAACGAGAGATGTTGTCCATGTCTGTGGAGTGGATGTTACTGCTGCAGCAGACGCACCAGCTCGCACACACGCTCCTGCCCAGCAGAGACGCTGACCTCATGTCCCGCAGGGATGAGGCGTCTTCATCCCCCTTCAGAAACCAAAGCAGCACTACTCCTCTATTCACTGCTCTCTCTAAAATAGTCATTTCAATTCATCCTTTATTTATACAGGTTGTCATTCTCATTGAGCCTCGTCATTGACAAGAGACTTGTTTTTAATCAGTTTAATCAAATGTTTACAGATGTTTAACAACCTGTTAAAATACACCAAAATGCTATAATTTTTTTATTCCAAATTTTTTGGGGGAGGACCCACCAAGTTTTGTTGGTGTGTTCCAATCAGGCTTTAAATCTCACCACAGCACTGAGAGGGGGTTTAATGGTCTTTTTAGCCATGGATGCTAGTGATTGCGCTTCTGGTCCTATTGGACAAGTGAGTGGCTTCAATCACTCTTAGTCTGACCCCACCCCCAAACTACTAAATAGAAAAATGTTGGACATGAATTTATGTTTGATGTGATTTCATAGAGTCCCAAAAAGGCAAATCAGTTAACATTTTAAGATCCTGCACATTGTAACACCGTCCAACTGCTCAACTTTGATAAAAAAATAATAAAAAGAGTTATGTTTTTTTTCCCCTTCTCCTCATTCGTCCTTTATTATAGCCAACCTGCCATTCAAAGATTTGTGCTGGTTTATAAAAACATAGAAGAAAACACTTCTTAGAATAGATTTTTTTTTTACTCCAACTGCTTCATTGCTATGGGATTTAATTATGAACACTTGTCTCACCGTTTCACAGGGAACCATCTTCTCCATCAGATATTCGCAGTAACGTATGTTTCATCCGGTGGTTTGGATTTTTAACATGAAAGAACAGGAACAAACTCTCGGGGATTGTCAGGATGTGCAGCAAAACTGCTGGCACAGCTCTACAGAACCTCACTGGCCTACACAAGGCGAGGTCAGTGAACAAGGCCAGGCTGATTCTGGCAGATCCTGATCACCACTCCATGTTGAGTTCAGGTTGCTTCCGTTGGGACGAAGGTATCTGCTGCCCAGATGTAGGACGAACAGATGGGGGAAAAACTCATTTATCCCTTTAGCGATCAGGCTTTTCAATGAACAGTGATGATTTCTGTAGTTATTTTAGTGTCTTGTATGGATGCTTTATGTATCTACCGACTTTGAATCAAATTGCCCCTTGGGCATAATAAAAGAGTCTTGAACTTGAACAATGTGGGCCAACATCTTGGGTTGGTTTATAGCCACAGTGTCTCTTTCGATCATCCCACTGTTTGTGCTGAAAATAATCCAAGACACTGTTTGACAGACAAAAAAAAAATATCTCTTGTTCCAGTCTAAACTGAATGGTATTATTTATTAATGCTTCTTCCAATTCAAGGATCTAGTAATTTGGATTATTGTTTTATCATATTTGGCTCAGTAGTCTTATTGACCTTGCTTATATTACTTTGTAGATGTTTTTTTTTTATTAATCTAATAAGAAAACAGGATTGTTTGGTTTTGAGAATGCAGTGTGAAAATACCTGGTCTGGTATTTGTAGTTTTCAGAATATCTTCATTCCCATTAACTGTTTCTTTCCTCAGTGTGTCTTATTGGTACTGGTATGCTTACCAGTCAAGTTTGTTAAAATGGGGAACACTTTCTTTTTATGTGGGTAATGGTGTGCGATAAGGCAACTTTTTGTCTCCTTGCCTTTTTAACATGTACATGATTTATCCAAGCTACTGAATCAATGTAGAACTGGCTGTCGGGTTGGCAATAGAACCATCAACCACCTGATGTATGCTGACGATCTTGTAATACAGTATTTTGTCCAAATAGCGCTGGTCTGCAGCAACTGTTAAGGGTTTGCCCTCAGTATGGATTGGTTTTTGATATTAAATATAATGCAAAAAATATTAATATCATGATTGTCTGGAGCAAAGAGGACACTAAATTATCTTACCATGACTTCACTCTGTCTGGCAGCATCCTCCAAGTCAGTGATGAGGTGAAATACTTGGGACAGTACTGTACGTAACTGCTGATCTGTCTTGATGATGGGGACATTTACAGGCAGCATTGTATGCAATATGTACAAGCTAATACGCTTCTTCGGAAGTTCTCTCTGTACACAACATCTGTAAAAAATGTACTCTTTAAAGCATATTGTCCTCCCAATGTATACTGTCCAGCTGTGGCGGCATTAGAGAAAAAACAGTATGCATGAACTTGAGGTGTCGTTCAATGATGAGCGGCATGATGACGCTGCTTAAGTTGCCATGGTGGAGGAGTGCCAGTCAATGTTCGTAAATGCCAAAGTGCCAACTTGTACTGCTGTGCTTCAAAAATTTATGTACAGATGTATGTGTAGGTTAACAGACTCTGTAAATATAATTTATACTCTGACCAACCTTGTACAAAGATTGGTTAGGTTCTTCTCTAGTCTGTGGAACCACTGGCGTCTTAATTAATATGGCAATGGATGAACATTCTATTTTTATTGTCTTGTCGGTGTTGTTTTTGCCTGTTTTTGTTTACTATGGACCATGTATGTGATTGAATAAAAAGTTATTGATTATTGCTCTGCCAGCCTGTAGCTGACTTGAATCGAGGGTTCTGTCTTCTGATTGAGAAACCAAAAACTCTTCAAACCTCTAGCCTAAACAGCAGAAATCCTTTGGTTTTCAAAAAAATATGGCAAAGCTGAGAGCTATACAGCAAATTAGTGAGGAAATCATCGTTCGTGTGAGAAATATGCTCTGCAAAGAAAAGGGCCATCCAGAACAAAACTGTATCTGAAGCCATTAAAATTTTATTGTAAAACATATGTAAATGTCTAATTTACAGTAGTTATAGGAACCATCTTATCACTCAAATAGTTTTGTATCTTCACTATATGATCACTGTTGGCCAAATGGTCTATAACAAACAACTTTCGGTTTGAGTGCATTAATAAAACTAATATAAATATTATGGCCTTACAAATACATCATGTCAAATAGCATAGTAACAGTGTTTGTCTCCAACAGAAATGATGCAAGTTGCTTACTTGGTGGGTTAACTTCAGTGTGCTTTGGACTACTCTTGACTGAGGAAGCCCTCTGGAGTGAGGGTGAAACGTTTCTGCTAAAAAGAAACTGTCCAGATGAACTGATTGAGAATGAGCGGATTTGATACCTGGACTATTGAGAATTAACTTTCTTGATGCTGGGTTCTCTTTCTCAGTTCATCTACTGTACATGTATTTGAAGATGTCGAAGTAAAACAAAAGTCCACCTGAGAGACAAAGTCACAGACTTTTCAGAGAAATGCACAGTTACACATTTGGGAAAAAAAAAACAAGAACGACCTGTTTGAAGTTATTTTTAATGTTCAGTAATTAGATGTTTGCAACTTTTTTCCCAATTAAACTGACCTTTATGATGAACCGTTGATGGTGGGAGGATGTGAGCTGCAGAGCTCAACATTTTCAGATGAGACACGCCACGTAAGATCATGTAAAACATTTGATATTCACACAGATATGTTCATTCTTGAAGGCTTTATACATTTTGTCTGATTTGCATTATGGCTGACATCAAGGCACTAAGGAGTGTGTGTAAGTGTGTGTGTGTGTGTGGTAGTGCATTGGTGCAGGCGGACTTCAATCCACTTCTGTGAGGCCACATGGTCTCCTGAACTCTTGTCCACGTTCATGGATCCACTTGTTTGACACTAAAAACAGAAAAACACATCTAAGGATATTTTGTTGCAAAGTCAGAGTAGTAAAGTGAGGAAAAAGTTGTGAATAACACCAACTAATAAAATTTAATAAAGCACATATTTGTATTCTGCTAGTTGGATTTACTAATACATTACTGGCAAATTTGAATAGTTATGAACTTTTTTTTTTTTTTTAATTTCTCATTCATTTTGAATGCTTTAGTTTTTTAATCAAAGCAAGAAGTGTATTATTTCTCAAGAGTGAAGTCATGTAGCGTTTTAATTTATTCATTTGTAAACCTGCTTCAGTGAATGATAAACCTACATTCGGTGTTAACTTTGACTTACCCCATTTACTTCCTACAAGAACAGGACAGGCTGCATGTCTCGTCCTGTAGTCTCCCTCCCCACTCCTGAAGAGATTATACCAAAACACTGCTGTCCCCTGCAGACAAAAACAAAACAAAAAACTAGCATTATAGTAAAAGCTAGCGCACATAAAAGACAAATTAAAGATCATCTAGGTATTATGTGCTTAATGTTAAGAATCCCTCATCAGATCATTTGATTGACTGAATTCCCACAGAGTTGTGGTTGTTTTTTTGCACGCTGAGGTGCAACACAGAGCAAAAATACCAGAAAACCTAGCAGTTCATTTATACCACTAGCACAAAGGCAGTCAATACAATTTATTTACCTTCACACAGGCAACCAGTGACAAAAAACACAAATATAGAAATGAGTACACGTATGTTACTACCTTTCTGGGCCAGATTGCTGCCCCAAAGTCAGGGAAGACTGTGGCACCTCCTGCTTGAACATCACTCATCTGAGAAAAGACAACAAAATAAGTGAGAAATGCATTTTAAAGATTTACTACCACCCCAAACAACACCACTACAAATACCATTTACACTTTTCATGTTCAGTCTTACAAATAAGCGAATCAATATTGAAAAAAGAAAAGATTAACTTCAGATTAAATGTAATATTTGTGAATGATGTAACCAAATTGTACAAATTGATGATGTGAGATCTAACCTATGCAATGTTTCATCTGGAGTGCCACAAGGCTCTGTACTTGAACCCAAGTTGTTTATCTTATATGTAAATGATTTAATGAAGATCTCCGGTATCCTTAAATGTGTTCTTTTTGCTGATGATACTACATTCTTTTAATTGGGTAAAAATGTGGAACAGATGTTTGAGTTAATGAATATTGAGTTTGTTAAAATAAAAACTTGGTTTAAATTAAATAAGTTATCATTGAACCTTGATAAAACTAATTATATGACATTTAGTTGAAAAAAAGGATAACTGTCGATGTTCCCCTCAAAATTGATGGTGTTGAGATAAACAGGGTAAGGGAGATAAAGTTTTTGGGTGTAATTATTGATGATAAGCTGTCATGGAAACGGCACATACATTTTGTAAAAACTAAAATATCTAAGTCCACTGCAGTGCTGTATAGAGTTAGGGATTTATTGAATGATAAAGCCTTGTATTTGCTATATAATACAATTATAGTGCCACATTTAATTTATTGTATAGATGTTTGGGGAACAGCGTGTAAAATTTTAACTAAGCCTATTTTTATTTTACAGAAAAGAGCTATAAGAATTATTACAAGAAAGCATTACTGTCATCCATCTAGTATTTTATTTTATCAATTGAAATTATTGAAGTTTTATGATTTGGTTGACTACAATATTCTTTTAGTATTGTTTAAAGCTCAAAACTACACGCTACCTTCAAACAGTCAAACTCATTTTGTAAAAAGGAAATGTACTTATAATCTTAAGGGAATGGACATTTTTGTAATGCCACAGTACAGGACTAGTTTGAAGGGTCGGTCTAATTTAATTCAGGGAATAGGTCTTAAGCCTCCCTGGTAAGGTCTATTCAGGGGTTCTGGAGAGGAGGGTCCGTCGGATAGTCGAACCTCGGATTCAGGAGGAGCAGTGTGGTTTTCGTCCTGGTCGTGGAACACTGGACCAGCTCTACACCCTCAGCAGGGTCCTGGAGGGTGCGTGGGAGTTTGCCCAACCAGTTTACATGTGCTTTGTGGACTTGGAGAAGGCATTCGACCGCGTCCCTCGGGGGGTTCTGTGGGGGTACTCCGGGAGTATGGGGTACCAGGCCCATTGATATGGGCTGTTAGGTCCCTGTACGACCGGTGTCAGAGCTTGGTCCGCATTGCCGGCAGTAAGTCAGGCTCGTTTCCAGTGAGAGTTGGACTCCGCCAAGGTTGCCCTTTGTCACCGATTCTGTTCATAACTTTTATGGACAGAATTTCTAGGCGCAGCCAAGGTGTTGAGAGGATCCGTTTTGGTGGCCTTAGAATCGCTTCTCTGTTTTTTGCAGATGATGTGGTCCTATTGGCTTCATCAGTTCGTGATTTACAACTTTCACTGGAGCGGTTTGCAGCCGAGTGTGATGCGGCCGGGATGAGGATCAGTTCCTCCAAATCCGAGGCCATGGTCTTGAGCCGGAAAAGGGTAGCATGCCCTCTCCGGGTCGGGGAGGAGGTCCTGCCCCAAGTGGAGGAGTTTAAGTATCTCGGGATCTTGTTCACGAATGAGGGAAAACTGGAGCGTGAGATCGATAGGCGGATAGGTGCAGCGTCCGCAGTGAAGCGGGCGCTGTACCGGTCTGTCGTGGTGAAGAGAGAGCTGAGTCAAAAGGCAAAGCTCTCAATTTACCGATCGATCTACGTTCCCACCCTCATCTATGGTCATGAGCTTTGGGTTATGACCGAAAGAACAAGATCTCGGATACAAGCGGCTGAAATGAGTTTTCTCCGCAGGGTGGCTGGACTCTCCCTTAGAGATAGGGTGAGAAGCTCAGTCATCCGGGAGGGACTCGGAGTAGAGCCGCTGCTTCTCCACATCGAGAGGAGCCAGTTGAGGTGGCTCGGGCATCTGGTTAGGATGCCTCCTGGACGCCTCCCTGGTGAGGTGTTCCGGGCATGTCCCACCGGGAGGAGACCCAGAGGAAGACCCAGGACACGCTGGAGGGACTATGTTTCTCGGCTGGCCTGGGAACGCCTTGGGATTCCCCCGGAGGAGCTGCTCCAAGTGGCTGGGGAGAGGGAAGTCTGGGCCTCCCTACTTAGGCTGCTACCCCCGCGACCCGACCCCGGATAAGCGGAAGAAGATGGATGGATGGATGGATGGATGGGTCTGTGGAATGGTTTGGAAAATGATGTTAAAATAGTGAAGTCAATGCCTATGGTCAAGAAAATGATTAAGACTAAATTTTTGAAAAGATACATATAAATAATTTATCTCAAATGTACTATATATATGGAAAATTGTGACTAGTTATTTGTTATATATTTGTTATATTATTCATAGATGATTGTTGTTTGAATTGATTGTTTGAGTTAAATTTTGTTTTAAAGAAGGGGCAGATATGATACGATTTTTTTCTTCTTCTGCTACCTTTCATTTTATGTACCGTATTGTTTACTTTTATCATGTGGTTTTGTAATAATTTTTTTTTGTGTTTTAAATATGAAATAAAAAATAAATAAAAAAAATAAAAAAATAAGAGTCACTTTTCCTTTTAATTGTTTGCTTCACATGTGTCTGCGCAGTCACAACAAACTTTAAAAAGGAATCAAGCACAGCTGGGTAGTGAGCCTCTCGTGCAAACATTCACATCATGCTGTTTACAGAAAATCACTGCCAGCCAGATAAGACTGTCTGGTAGTTTATCTTTGGACAATAATACTTTACTTCAACTGTGCTGTCGTTTAGCATCAGACAAAACATTTGTTGGTGTATTTTAAATAAGCTGTCATAAATTTAAAAGTTATGATTTTACCTTTAATGCATTTAAATATATAATTGTTGTTCATTTAAATGCACAGTAAAGCAAAGTTTTCAGTGTGTTTTGACTTTATATATACTGGTAGTTCTCGAGATGTATTTTGTTAAATTTTGCAGAATTTTAAAATATGCAGTCAAACTGCAATCCAATGCAGTTTTAGTAATTTAAAAAAATGCAATTAAATAAAATCTAAATAAAGCAAAGTAAAACTTTTAAAATTTGTATCTTTTTGCATTTGCAGTGGTCTGCAAAGGTGAACCTCAACAGTGGTTTCCACCAGAGCAGTGGGTTTTTATGCTGCTGTCTAATGGCCTGCGAGTACTTGCTCTTTAACATTACAGTCCTTTTTCAGTAAAATATCTGAAGTTTTAGCCAAATTATACTAAACCAAAATATTTTCTTACTAAGAATGCAATCATCTTAACATGCATCCAATATCTTGAAGCTCTTAAACATTAAACAGTAAGGGGGAAACAGATACAGGCTCATTAATTGCAGGTTAAAGGGGAAAGGCTGGCAAAACTCTTCACAATGTGCACTGGAACTGATTGACGGAAATTTATTAGATTTTAGATATTCAGATAGATCTATGATCTATATAAATGATAGTGAACAAAATTCCACAAATAAGATATTTATCAAGGACAAAGTTTCATATTCAAATGACTAGTTAAAATGCTAAAACCTTTGAAAGTCAATCAGTCCAAGTCCAAGATTGACCCAGAGCTGATGCTTCTGCCCGTTCAGTCAGAAGTAAAGGGTGGAAACAGATTCTGTGTTGCTGCCACAACTAGTCTTCAATCGGCGGTGGCTAAATGCTCGTACTTACGTAGTTTAAAAAAGTCGCCATGCGATTTCCAGTGCCTAAACTTTTGAAAGCATCAGGCTCATCTTTCTACGAAGATAAAATTTAAGAGTAAAATACAAGACATGAACAGTACATACACACACTACTTACATAGTTTAGGAAGGTAGCAAGTCTATTTCCATCGACCTTGAGGTTGCTGTCAAAAGGACGCTGCAACAGATGTTTATATGTTTAACCCTTTATCAGTAGGACTCGTAACTGGAACCTTGCTGCTTAAAGCACAGAGTATTCAGTTATCTGTTAACAGTTTGTTTTCAAACAGTTAAACATCTTTAAGTTACAGTAGTCCCTCGTTTATTGCAGGTGATCCGTACCCTGAAGTTCCACCATAAGTGGAAAAACTGTGAAGTAGGAATAGTAGTACAAGTAGTAAGTAGTAGAGTTGCATTCGGACCTAAAAAGTCCAGCCCGGCCCAAACCCGTACCAGTTTTTCCAAGCCTGACGCAAAACCGACCAATTAACTGTGATTACAGGACCAAACCCCAAAAAAGCCCAACATTTCTTTTATTATTATTAAACTTTTACTGCTTTTGTAAGCAAATCAGTTTGAATTTTTTTTTTAAATCATGTAAAAAAAAAATGAAGATAAAGGATTTCTTGTTTATTAACAAAAGTCAGTGGATTAATAATAATAATAATAATAATAATAATTAATTCAATTATAACGCACTTTTCATTACTGAAAATCTCAAAGTGCTACACATATATTGAATGCTACACACATTCATAAACCGGTGGCGGCAGACTACCATGCAAGGTGCTTTCCAGTCCTACCGGGAGCAACTCAGGGTTAAGTGTCTTGCCCAAGGACACAACGACACATGGTGCGGGTCCCGGGAGTCGAACCGCCAACTTTCCGATCGGGAGACGACTGCCCTTACCACTACGCCACGGCCGCCCCCCTGGATTATTATAATTATTATAATATTATAGTTATTAACGACCAGCTGTCGCGTACGGCTGAGTCCAGGTAAGCTTCAGGTGGGTCACTGGCAGTGATCCATCTGACTTTTTGTTTTACTTTTTTCAACCAGCTAGTCAGCGCGCGGTTGTTGATCCAAATTGGATCATCAACCGCGTGCGTCCGCTGGCGCAATCGAAAGCCTGACATTGACTCAGCCCACCCATCCAGCAGTGCTCTAGGCCACGCCCACTTCTAGCTGCAGAGTGGAGATCATGACACACTGCAAGAGGAAGCTTCTCCTGCAGCTGTGGGCCGCACACAGGTGCAGCAGGTGCTGAATAAATTAAAATAATTTATTTTAAATAAAAATCCCATGCTGATCATGCGGCTCATCCATCAATCAGCCAATTGGGTGTCATGTCCAATCTTGTTTTGAAAAACCGCGATTGTGCGAGCCCACAAAAAAACAAACCGCGAAGTAGCGAGGGACTACTGTACATGTATTAGTTTTTAAGCGCAGAGTGGGAAACAAGAATTTGTACTCATAAAGTTTTATTTTTAAAGGCATACTATGCTGATTACTTTTAAAAAAAGTGATAATGACAAAAGTATTATTATGAAAAGTCTGTATTTCTGCCCTTTTGATTTAGATTTTTGTTGTGCTGAGGGCACTTTTAGCCCACCACATTATGGGTGGAGGGTGAACATGCATAAGCCAATAATGTGAAAAAGTGAAGATAAATAAATAAAATAAACAGAAGTCAGATCTGTTTTAATGTGTAATGTGCAACGATAAGCTATGCTGGCAAGTTTACAAAAAGTAACTGCTTAGTATGCCTTTCAGAGTAATTCATACATTAACTGACAAGACGTCAATGTCAATTAATTTATATAGCACGTAAAAACAATAAAAGCTGACCAAAGTGCTTTACAATTTAGTCAAATTAAAATGAAAGCAAGAAGAAGAAAAAATACATCTTGTGCCACTCAGTAGAACAAGAAGGTTAATAATGAAATACAACAATAAAAATCAGATATAACTGGTTCTCAAACTTTGCATGGATCAAAGGCTAAGGAAAAAAGATGAGTTGTGAGCAAAGATTTAAAAGTCTCAACAGACTTATCGGGACAGACGGTGGGCAGACTTCACCTTCATTTGTGCCATCCATAAGGCTGACGCTGTCGTCTGGGACCAAAAAAGGAGATTCATCAAACACATGTTGAACCTGATGAGAAGTGGGGGAGCAGGGTGAGACAGGGGAAGTAAAACCAGCCCTCTGTTATCTACTGTAATGAGAGCTCCAGAGGTGCCCCCCCTGCTGGGTGGGATTAATTAATTCCCTCAGGAGGGATTAATAAAGTACTATCATTTATCTTCCAATGATCAGTTAAACTGATAGATATAAGACAGATATATAAGTAAGAGTTTTATGAAATGGGTTTTTGTTTTAAGGCGTAATGCATCCGCCCTCTCTGGTGAAGGTGAATACATGTACTAAATAAGCCATGAAATTCTAAAAGCTTTAAGATCAAGCACAGCAGAGAAGAACATTCATGTCAAAAGAAAAGCTTAGTATGTAAAAACCACACAAATCATTGCAGTTTGCAGACGGACGTGGACACAGAGCGGCAGCAAGAACCAGAACTCACCCTCGAGAAGTCGAAATGTGGCTCATACTGTCCTCCAACTCCATAGTTTGCAACCTGATGTCATCCAAAACACGTCAAAAACCAAAAATATCATAAATGATCTCATGCATAGTCTAAAATAAAACATCAACTACCACAAACCTCAACTAAAATTAAATAAATAAAAAAAAATTACAAAAAGCTTTAATAAATTCAGATGGTAAGTTTTTTTTTGGTTGGGCAAATAAGTTAAAATGAATCATTTACTGTATACTGTATGTGTAAACATAAACCTATAAATCTGCAAGCTTTTTAAACCTTCAATCAAATATGAACTATTGTGTAATAATGAAGTATACAGAACATTACCTGCAGTAGTTCTGCAGTTTTTACTGTAAGCCCGGTGATGTCTTCTATTCTCTGATTAACTCTTTCAATGATAACGTCCTCTTCTTCTTCCAACCAGGCACTAAAGAAGCAAACGTGTTTCATTTGCACAAATTACCATTTTTATTTGTGAATATATCAAAAGTCAAAAAGTCAAAGTCAACTTTATTGTCAAAACTGCAATATGTACAGGACACACACAGGATTGAAATTGCATTTCTCTCAGTCCCTCTGTGCAACAGTAACCATTTAAACACTAAAACACTGAAACATTTAATACACATAAGCATAAAATGAAATAATAAAAGTGCAATACTGTCCTGAGTTTTTGCATAGTAGTATAAAAGTATAAAAAGTATATCTATAATATAACATTTGTAATAGAGTGACTGGACCCATCAAGTAACAAAACTTGTAACTTGTGACTTTAACAAGTAACAAAACTTTCCTGCTGCATGTAAGCAAATATCACTTTTTAAATGTAGTTAAAACAATATCTTAAGCATGCACAGTTTTAAAATGCTCATCTTTTAATATGTGCATAAACCAAAGCTTCGTAATGTCTGACAATAATTTTAAAAAGGAATGCAGCAACCATATGCACAGTATGTCAAAGTTGTAATAAACATAAAACCATTACAGTGAGAGTGAAGAATGATTAGGTAACAAAAATCACCTTTTTGATACTCTGTAGTTGGCTGTAGTCAAAACTCCTGTTTGAGGGTCACGGACGGTAGCTCTGGCAAGCTTCCAAAAAGAAAAAAAAAGAAACATTAAACAAGTCAAAATTATTTTTTTTTAACTTTAATTGTTTTACGCTTTCAGTTACCATGTTTTATTCTGTGGCAGACTCTGGCAAGCCGATTGTGTCATTAATAGCCCCTTTAACCTATTACATGATACAACGGCATGCCATACAACTCGAGTTCCATCTAGCGGCTGAAAATGGTAGTGTTCAATATTTTCAGTCAGAATGAATGAAAACGGTCATATCTCAGCCAAAATTTTGTTTATAAATGTGGGGGAAATCTATAATGCGTTGCTTCGGCCTATAAGTCGCAGGACATGCTAATGATGCCAAAAAAATAAAATTAAAATAAAAGTGACGTATACAGCGAAAAATATGGTATAGGCATTTACAAGGTTTCCTGCATCAACACTGCAGTAAACTTGTCAAAAACATACACATGCAAATTCAGGGAAAGTCTTGAATACATTTAGGAAGTAAACAATCAAAGTTTAGTTTGAAATAAATGTTCTGACTAGGAAGAATGACTGCATTTTTTTAATGCTGAATAGAGGAAATCACGTTTCACTTTTTTTATAAGTGATGTACTGTGGGACAGAAATCATTCTGAGCAAGTATTTATACAGACTAAATACATTTTAAAAACGTCTGAATTATTGTAGCATAAAAATTCAGATAAAATATTTGTTTAGGATTAAATTAAAATGATAATTGCAAGATATTTTTCTCATTAAGCTGTACCCCTTGTTCGTTTTGTAACAGTGTCCACACCAGTGAGTCCAGAAATGTGTAGGTAAAAACTTTAAACTGGGGGCTGAGATGGTGTAGAGGTAGGGCAGCTGACTTGGGACCAAAAGCCATGGTTCGACTCCCTGCCCTGCCCACATGTCGTGATGTCCTTGACCATGACACCCAATGTTGCCATGCCCACCTCTATGCCACCATCACACCCCGGCCCCGCACCCGCTGCCGGCCCCATACATACCAAGCCTCTGTCAGCTTGTCTCATGGCTGAAGCATCCAGTGTTCTCATTCTTGTTCTGGTCCCTGGCCCATTTTCATGACCACGAAGAATTACTTCAGCCATTGGATATCTGGACCTCAACCCTCACTCTGCCTCTTGACCATTGATTTTCGCCTAGCCTGTGTTAAATATCACCTTTTCTAACGTTTTGTGAATGACCCATGCTCCTGTTTTATTTATTTTTTTACCACAACCTCAGAACCACACTCCTCACTCTGAAGAGAAGGGTTTTTATTAAATGCAGAGAACTAATTTCGTCATTGTACGGGAACACACAATGAGGACAACACTTAGTTTAACATATCACAAGTAGTGTGAAACAAACAAGAACATCTAATGTATGTATTAGTCTCACCCTCGGTTTTGCCAGCTCTTTAATCTTCCCAATCTCTTCATCTGACAGCATTTCCAGGTAGCGTACGATGTGGGGATTGTCCCACTCATCCTCCTCCTTCATGGGCTTCAGAAGGAGACGAGGGTTCCTGTCGCCATCATGGTAGCGGCAGAACAGACGGCTTTGCCTGGCTACAGTCTGGGAACGAATAAAGTACACTGTTTTAAAGCTGACTAAAACAACTGGGAATATAATCCATGATGAAATATGATTGATACTTTTGTTGTAACTTAGAAGACATACAGTAATCTTGATGTGATGTCATGATATGTTTTTATTAATGGTTGATATTCTGTACAATAAGCTGCTGGTTCACTTTGTAGATTTTTGTTGTCCCACATAATGTAGATTTTTTTTGTCCCACATAATGTATATCTATCACATGTAACATGTATGTGAAATACAGGTAGTCCTCGACTTACGACAGCCTCGAGTTACGACATTTTGGGGGTTACGGCACGCATCTCCATTTAAAAAAATAATAATAAAAATAAATAAATACTGTAACAATAATAATAATAATAATAACAATAACAATAATAATAATAATAATAATAATAATAATAATAATATATTAGATTTTTTTTTATTTTGAAGCCGATTTACGCACTTTCCAGCAGTTTCCGGTTTAGCTGCGGTAGCTGCGGAGGCTACAGCTTGCCCTGTACTCTCTAAAAAAGCTAAGTCTGGTCCTCTGGACATTCAAAAAACAAAACAAAACTTGTTGGACCAAGCTGGACAGGCAGCTGTTTTATGGACGGCGGTTTTACAACGTAAACGAATGGAGAATCCGGTGGAGGGAGGAACAAGGAAATGGCTTCACCAGCTTTTCAGAGTAGGAAATTAACTATTTTTTCCCCTTCATTATGGCTCTGAAATGTATGTGTTTTTTTGATAATTATGTAGGGTACTGTGTTAGGATAGGCTAAGTGCTTGGTAAAATACAGTAGGCCTACTGTACGTATAAGGTGCAGTTTGGACGTATAGTTCGAGTTACGTCAAAATTCGAGTTACGACGCCACGTAGGATCGGATCTCCATCTTAAGTCGGGGACTACCTGTACTGTACTTAGAAACTAATGCTGAAATTAGTACATAAATACTACTATTGAAAAGTGGCAACAGACATTTTTTGGGCCACTTCAGTGCAGTCATGGTGTAAATAATTTCAAATACTTTTGTTAATTTTGGACAAAATAAATAGAAAATTCCCTAAATTGTATAAATTAGAACATACCGGTAATACACATTGGCCTCAAAAAATGCTGATCAACATCTGCTGCTCTTGTCATTTTTCTTTCATCACATCTTACCATTTGTACCCCCTCTCCTCTGCACAGAGCCTCATAGGACTCCCTCTCTGGGAGGTGGTCTTTGGGTCGGCTGTAGGTCCCCAGCTGGATGGGTTCTTCAGTGGCAGGTTGGTCGGCTTGGTTCATCTCAACGAGCTGCTTGGACAGCAGCCGCTCAAAGTAACGAAGGTTTCCTCCTGCCCTGTCGTGGGTTGGGTCTGTCAGAACAAAAAAACAGGAATTGGTCATTTCTCTATATCTACTGCCTCACAAGAAAGGTCTCAGTTAGTGCTGACTTAGTGTGCCACACCAAATTCTCAGATGTTTTTTTTTAACTGAAACTCTTATTAAGCATCAAGAATGAGGAATGGCATTTATTAGTTAAATGTACTTATATATTCATAATAATTCACACACAGCTGATACAAACAGAAAATAAACTATTAGTTTCTTGCATTGACTTAACCTTCAATATGCTGGAATATACTGGCTGAGAGTTAAACTAGGATAACAGAACCAGTCAGGCCCTCTTGTGGAGATTATGGGGAAAAATAACATCCACATGTTAAAAAAAATTGCTAATTTCTGCGTTTTTAGCTTATTTTCTAATTTTTGTGCTAATGATTAATTTAAACCCAATTCAGCAAATATGTACTGTATTCTTTCTGCTTTCGTCTGCTTAAGTAGACTTATTCTTCCATTTCAGCTACAATTCAGCATGTTTTTAGCTAATTTCAGCTGTTCAGCAATAAGCCTTCACATATTTCGCAGGAAATGCAATTTCTATAGTCCGTTATTTTATTTTTGTTGTTTGTTGTTGTTGTTGTTGTTTTTTTCTTTTCTGTTTACCATGAAGATGAAATAAATCATAACAGCAAACCTGTATTACCAGGATGCTGAATTTATCTTGTGGATCTTTCATGTTTCTTTGGGGAATTTTCCGTTCGAAAGCGGAACTAAAAAGTGCCTTTCTCTGCTCTGTATAGACCATTTTATTATTCACTTTGTTCCATTCAGAACAAAGTGGGTCTGCATCAACTCCAACTAAATTATTTTCATATGACATGTAAACAAGGACACCACAGTTCTAAGAAGACGGTCTGCAGCTGTCCACAAAACTCTTGGTTCAAGAATAACTGTTTAAAACCACAAGCCCTTACATGGAACGGACAACACCCCATGGCTGTGGTAACCACAGTCAAACCAAAGCTAGAGGAGAGGGTGAACTATAGTTATTAGTGAAAAATGAAAACGTGAACCCATTCATTTTGTCACATTATAGAATTGTGGTTTTATTGGTTGACTACTATAGGAAATAAAAGACAAAACATAAATGTGTTCTTGAAATAGAGACTGCTGTTTTAGTTTGTCACAAACTAAGCTTTAGTTGACCATTGTTGGTGTTTCAAGACTGTTTTTGCAACCTACCGATGGCCACAAGCCGCCGTGTCAGCTCAACAGCTCGAGGTAAGTCGCCCATTTGGTAGACGGAGTAGCTAAGGTAGTCCAAAATATCTGCCTTGGAGACCACAGCTTCGTCTCCGTCATCCAGCTGTTTCAGAGACTGCTGGAACCACAGCACAGCGTGGTAATAATCTGCATCGTTGTACGCCGTCTTTCCCATGTCGAAGCAGTCGTCCACCGTCAGTACGGTGTTAGAGTGCACACCTGCAAAACATTTTAAAGCATCTGTTTATCAGTGATTTGACTTTCTTACTTAATAAAACGTCCTAATTAAAGGATTGATAATGTTGTAAAAATAAAACCAGAGCTTATAATGACTTAAAATTGCTGATTTTAAATGAGCCAGGAAAAAAAACAATAAAAATCAGACCAGGCATGTGTTAACACTTGTTTTGTGGCTGTTCATCAGCAATAACAATTTCTTAACTCTAAAATTTAAACCTACAGGTACACTTCACTTCATGTGCATTATGTCCAAACATACTTTGTAGATTCAGTTTATTCATACTTTGTATCAGTGGTGGGCACATGAACGCTAGATAGCGCTAAAACGCTAATCCGCTTACAGTGGACCTAAACTTTTTGTCAGCGTTTTTGTGGATTGACTAACTTTTATAATTCATAAGCGGATTTGTGCTATTTTTATTTAAAATGCAGTACCGCTAATAACTAATTATCTATCAGTAAAAACCAATAAACTTATTTACAAGCTCTTATGCTGCTTGTTTTACCTTTTTCCCCACCGTAAAGCAGAGAGGAGGGAGGGGGAGGGAGCAGAGGGGAGAACAGACTCGGATCTACCATGTAGGTAAATGATGCCGTTGCCTGGGGATCCCAATCAGCATGGGGCCCCGGCCCCGCCGCGCCCCGGCCAGTCACCTACATCCCTAACATTGATCCTGCTTGTTAATGTACATTTAACATAAAAATAATTATAGTTACGATGAAAACGATCATTAAATACGCAATAAAAAAAACGGTCGATTTCTTTATCCCCCTACTAAAAATGGACTATTCCATCTTGACATCTTCCGGGTCAGAGGTGAACTCAGGGGCTAATTCTGTGGCTAGCTGTTTGTGCTGGGTACTTGGATAAATCCGCAGAGAACCCCGCTGTTTCAAGCCAAATTAACGCGGCCGGAGGATTTTATTGTGTGTTTTGTGTCGACCATTCGACGGTGAGTCGTTAGTTTTATGTATTTTAGTTACTTTTCATTAAATCTGTTGACTACCTATAGAATCTTGACATCTTCCGGGTCAGAGGTGAACTGGACGCTGAACTCTGTGTCCAGCTGGTTGGTTGTGCTGGGTTACTAATGGATAAATCCGCAGAGAACCCCGCTGTTTCAAGCCAAATTAACGCGGCCGGAGGATTTTATTGTGTGTTTTGTGTCGACCATTCGACGGTGAGTCGTTAGTTTTATGTATTTGGGTTACTTTTATGTATAAATGCGGTGGCGACACACCCGTGTATTTGAGATTTAAAAGTGGTTTTAGGGATTAAAAGATCATTCTATTTTTTGTTGATTTCGTGGCCGAATAGAATATATGTACGTAAAGTATTAAATAAATCCTTTGATTTTTGTAATTTCATCCTTTTAGGATCATTTTTGTTACTTTTCAGTTGGCAGTGTAGTGCAAATATTGCATAACGCTGCCGGCTATATATAAATATATATATATATATATATATATATATATATATATATATATATATATATATATATATATATATATATATATATATATATATATATATATATATATATATATATATATATATATATATATATATATATATATATATATATATATATATATATATATATATATATATATATATATATATATATATATAATATATAAATATATAAATAGCGGATTAGATTAGCTTCCCCTAATTTTCATAAAACATTTGTGCTTTTGAAATTGTGGACCTAAAAAAATTAATAAGCGTTTTAGAAATTGTGGAACTAATTTTTGGATTAGCGCTGCCCACCACTGCTTTGTATGATACATCATACTGTATATAAATGCTTCTTCCCCAGTCATTAAACAGTCTTGGACTACCTGGCAACTTTCCTTTTGAGAACGCTTCTGAATCCAGCTGGTATGTGTCTTGAAGACGCATCAGCGCCTTGGCTGCACCGGTCTGGTCCTCCTCATCTGGGAAGTACTGTCTGTGTACAGACATGTTGGCTATGAATCCTGGAAAGAGAGCAAGGATGCTTAAAATGGTAATTACAATTATAAAAGTAATGATTCAACTCAAAAACAAGTAACAACCACCATGTTAAAAGGGACATATTACATTTGTATCTTTATGATAAATGGCCTGATTGGCTCTTTAAATCTCACCACCTGAATCTAGCTGCAAAAAAGGGATTTCACTGTAGGAAAGGAACCTTGGTGTTTTACAAGAACGATGTGATAGTAATTGAAATATAATTCTATCAGCGTTATATTTATGTTACTGAAAGTTGTGTACACCTACGGTTTGCAGTATAAATTAATATATTAAGCCAATGGAGAACCTTTATTTCCGGGGTTTTGTTTCCAGTAGGAAGGAGCTTTAGTTACACGCCTGCACTCTGCAACAAGCCTGACACTTGATTGGCTGTGTCTCAATTCAGGGGCTGCGTCCTCATGAGGACCCAGCCTAGCTGGGCCGAGTAGGCCACGCACTCACAAGGCCGGGTGGGCTGGACGAAACTGCTGAAATGGGACGGTCTAGCCTTTAGGTTTTTTTTTTGGGTGGGAAGTGTGCGCGCTTGGTGTGTGTGTGTGTGGAAAGAGAAGGGACTCCGTTAAAAAAATATTTGTTAGCTGAATATATATATTAGTGTTTCTGAGTTTACTGTTTGAAAATAACTGATTACAAATAAGCTTATTTTACACGTGCGTAGCAAGGATTTTCTGAGGGGCGATCTGTTAAAACTCAGAGTGGACCTATAGAAAGAAAGTTGTCCAGTAGCTCAATTGGTTAATCATTGGGCTGGCGCGCAGATCCTTTTCTCAAAAGCTGGTTCGAATCTCACTCGGTGCGGTTAAAACTTATTTTACGTTTGTCTTTTATTGGGTAAAAATATGAGGACTGAGATTTTAAAAAAGGAGTTTGTGAAACTCCTTTTTTTAATCCAATAAATGACAAACGTAAAATAAGTTTTAACCGTACCGAGTGAGATTCGAACCAGCTTTTGAGAAAAGGTTAGGATGCCTCCTGGACGCCTCCCTGGTGAGGTGTTCCGGGCATGTCCCACCGGGAGGAGACCCAGAGGAAGACCCAGGACACGCTGGAGGGACTATGTTTCTCGGCTGGCCTGGGAACGCCTTGGGATTCCCCCGGAGGAGCTGCTCCAAGTGGCTGGGGAGAGGGAAGTCTGGGCCTCCCTACTTAGGCTGCTACCCCCGCGACCCGACCCCGGATAAGCGGAAGACAATGGATGGATGGATGGATGGATGGATGGATGGATGGATGGATGGATGGATGGATGGATGGATGGATGGACTGATGCGACTTATATAGCAGTGTGACATGTACGTCGGAAAGTACGGTAAACGCATGTAACAGATGAACAAACAGAAGCACCATGGTTCTATTTTACTGACTAATTTATGTTTTAATATTTTTACATTTCATATATTTCCACTAGAAACAGGTTTTACCGTTAGGCTGACACCTTTTTAACTTCTAGTTTAAGTTATTGGCTCTCAGCTGAAAGCATTTAAAGGGTAATGTGAAGTGTAACCATTTCATAAAAAGCATTTCATTCGAAGTCATAACTGTGCATATCTTCTCCCATTACTGTCTGACACCATTACATCACCAAGTTCAGCACATATTTGTTGATCAAGAGCTAACACAACCGTGAAAAAGGCTGGGAAAAAAAAAACACCACACTGAACTTAATAAAAAAATCTTGCACCAATCTGTGTTTGAAGGTTTACATCCAGCCTTTCCACTCCTGCTCTAACAGCCACGTAGACAAATTCAAACTCAGGCTGTTTTTGCTTAACTGCTTCAAACCGATAAGGGCCTGTGTCATAACATGCATGCACCCCCTCTCACCGCCACACACACACACATAGAAAGAGAACATGGCCAAAATATGCATAGATGGAGAGCAGCTGCAGTCAAAACATGACCGGCTCAGTTTTTCAACAGTTTGCTTAAGGAGGGAGGCCTTTGAGCAAAGCTGCACAGCAGAAATTTCCACTCTGCAGCCAAAACTTTATCACTCCACACCCATGTTCCAAGTTCATTTTATATTTGTTGCACTTCACTAGATGGTAAACCTCTCCATTATCATTTTCTGAGTCTAAAAGAATCAGAATGCCTTTATTGTCATTATACACAAGTACAATGAGATTGAGAGCCACTCCTTTTTCAGTGCAAACACATAAACTATATATCACAATAATGTATAGATATAGTACGATGAAAGTAAAAAATAAACGTTATTACACAATTATACGAATTTGAATGTTGCACATTATGGATATTAGTGAGGTAACTAAGAGTATGAAATGTCAGTAGTATTGCACAATAGAAGTCCAGGGGGTTGGGAGGTTAGATTATTAAATCAGTGCATATGTGAGTTCAGTGTGGTAATGGCTTTCGGAAAAAATCTGTTCTTGAATCTGTTTGCTCTTGTTCTGATGTTCCTTTAACGCTTCCCTGATTACTGCGTCACTGCTTGTGATCAAAGCTCAAGCACACCACAGTTTATTTTATTTGCATTTCTTTACCATCGGACGGATTCTGCAGCACCAGGGTCTCCAGTTCAGACCACTCCGTGTTGAGTCTCTTCATCAGTTTGTAGGCGTTCACTGGGTGGGCCAGATAGCCCTCGGGGTCAGAAGTGGACACTCTGGTCAGAGCATCAAGTTTACTGGCCCAACTAAAAGAGAGAAGAAACAGTTCTTTACCTTTGTCAAAACCTACATTATCTACCGTATTTTTTGGACTATAAGGCGCACTTAAAATCCTTTAATTTTCTCAAAAATCGACAGTGAGCCTTATAATCAGGTGCGCCTTATGTATTAATTCTGGTTGTGCTTACTGACTCCGAATCGATTTTATGTGGTACAATTAAACAATGTTGCGAGTTGTTGTGATCGGGTTGAATAAAGTTTGACTTATCTGTTTTGTTTTGCTTAATGCGCCTTATAGTCGAAAAAATACATTATATACAGTATCCTAAAGAGTCACATGTGCATATTTACAATTAACTTCACTCAGAAAGACTGTTAAAATGTGAAAATTGATATAGCTCTACAACAGGCTGAGGCACAGCAGAAACTGAAAGTATTGTCAGAGAAATCACCTTAATGGGTTTTGGTGCAGACTTGATATAAACTATATATGCATCACACCTAGTGACTGCTGGTTAAACAGGATGTTAGTCATTTTTTCCCCACTGGGCAGTCTGCACTAAGCAGTGTTTTGTTTAATTACCACAGTTGTGGTTTTAAAAAAGGATCTAGTAGCTGTCACATATAAAAATCAGAGCAGAAAGTGTAAAATTTCAGGCTGTGAAGTTCTGAAGTGGTAAAAAGAAAAAGGGACGTGCTTTATTCAAAGCATTAGCAGTAGTTTTAAATGTAGTTTTGTGAGTCGCAGGTTTAGATTGCACCTTTTGACAGCAGCCAGCTTGGACTCCTCAGCTTTGATGTACTCCCTCAGAGAGTGGACCAGCTCTTTTTCTGTGTAGAGCAGGTCAGTCATTTGTCCTGCAGAGACACAACCATGAGGACATATTGTAAATCAGCCAAAGCTGTTACGTGATACTGAATGGCTAACGTTAATCATTTAAACTTGGGTTTTGCTTTGTTTTTAATAGCTCTTTTGGTAATATTGGGCCTCATGCACGAACCGTTCGTACGCACAGATTTGTTCTTAAACTGTGCGTACGAGTGATTTAGGATCATTTGTGGCATTCAACAATGTTTTCGTATCCTACGATTTTTTTCAGATACGAACAAAATTTACGAGTGGTCCGGACCTGTCGTATATTTTACGAGCAGTCGGTCTGCTGTCATCCAGACGGAATTTCTCCACTAATAACTTCATATTTCGTTATTTAGAAAATATTTAGAGTTTAAAAAAGTCACGCACCACAATTGTTTTTGACAATAGGTTCTGTTTGAAGTCGAATTATAATTTTAAATGTAATAATGACTAACGGATTAAAGTATTTAAATTAAAATCAATTTGTTATCAATGCCGTTTTCTAACACTACAATATTAATATGAAGATCTCAAACTGAAACCAACTTAAATTATGAATTAATTTAAGTTTAATTTGTCTCGGTAACGCAGACTTCGGTAACGCAGACTTTACATTGACCTCCTCCTGTCGCAGTCATAGATCTCAGATAGCTCAATGAGATGAGCGTTGCGTCGCAGTTCCGAACCTTATGGGTTCAATTCCCACATGGGACAACGTTTTTTTTTTCTCCTTTTAATTCATTCCAGATTTAAAAAACACAAGAAAACTATTTACAATACAACAAGAAATGAAGCATAAAGTCTTTTTAATCTGGAATGAATAAATAATCTAAAGAAAGAAGGAAAAAAAAATAGTCATACCTTGTGGGAATCGAACCCACGAGGTCTCGATAAGGTTAGGAGCACCTAACGGCGCACTGCTTTACCCAGTAAGCCACCAGGACGCGTGCATATTTTAAGGTCCACATTTATTATAAACATACATTCTTTGGCTTTAGTTGGTCATTTACTCCCATGAGTGATGCTGCTAATAAGGACAGATTTTCTTTTCTCGATCAAGGAGAGCAGAACTTCAATCTCCGCACCTGTACAGTTCTTCTTTTTATTTTTCGCTGTCATTTTATGAACGGACCGTCCTGCTGTCAGAGGCAGGAAACGTAGCCTTATATGGTGTTTTGAGGGGTGGGGATTATGTAAATAACCTCTCCGCGTGCACGCGCAGGTTGATAGAACAGGTGGAATTCATCATATTTGCGCAGCCATTTACACACTTTTCCTGAGGATAGAAGAGTTTGTTGAATCTGACGTGGCATGTTCGAACGAACGCTTCGTACGAACAAAAGTAAGAGAAATTTAGGATAAAAATACGAACATGTTCGTGCATGAGGCCCATTGTTTTCTCAAGCTGAGGTCAAATAAAAACCATCAGACGCATACTGCAGAATTTGGATAGCACAGATTTACTAAGCAAACTCTAGCCAAATATTAATCCACAAACTAGTGAAGAGACAGTTAGTTTAATGGGCTTTAAACATTTCAGGAAGCCACTCAAGCATCAGTAATCCATACACAGCAGATACAATAAAGCGACCAGAATAACTGAGCTGGAAAGCTCAGAAAGTTAATGAGCGTCGTTTAATTCATATAATGCAATCTGCTGTAAACGTATATTGCTTTTTAATTAAATCCAAACAGTTGCATATGTATGTGAAAATGACGGCACAAGAAAAATCTGAACACACAAACAAACAAATAAAATAGCCGTAACTTACCAATTGATGTAAAAACCTCTGCATGTGTCGTCCGGCAGCAGCAGAGCAGAACCCAGGGGATAAAAAACAGGAACTTCTCCATTCTGTCTTGTTGCACAACTTTAGAAGACAGAAACACATAATGTTGTAAAACAAAGAACGCACAAACTGCACAAAACCTTACAGAAAAACAGTCAGATTACCATCTATACTTAGGGTTTTTACTCATAAAGAAGTGCAACAGTCATTCTGTGATTTTCTTTATCCGTTATTGGAAGATATCAGTAGTTTTTTCCAGTACTCTTGGATGGATTTTCCCACAATGGTCCTGTTTCTAGAATGAAACTGCCGACAGTCTTGAGATAATATAAAAACTGGAAAAAAAAATGAATGAGTCATGAGCAGCTGCTGCGCCTCATTCTCAAAACAACAAAAAAAACAAAAAATTCAGACACTGCATGAAGATTTTTTTTTTTTGCTGATAAAAATTGATTAATCTATGAAAAGTTGAGCATGACTTGTGATGGTAAATTCCTCATTTCACAACTTATAAACTTTCCACTTTGGGCTTGTGTACAAAAAAAAGTTGATATAAGTTTTTCTTTGTTTTTTTACTCACTGTGGCCTCTTGATGACCAGTGATGTCCATATCATAATTAAAACTAATTAATCAACGACTTGCACTAAAACCTTACAACATATAACCTCATTTCATGTGAAATAAATTACATATTTCATAGACAACAGAATATTTCCATTAACCTTTATTTAGGCAGGTTAATCCCATTGAGCCTCGAGGACTCATTTACAAGAGACCTGGAAAATATATCTAACAATATCTAACGGTAAACTAAACCTTCCTAAAACACAACAACTATGCACAATACTGGATTTTTTGGCTGATATCCAATGTCCGATATGTTAAAACTTATTTGGCCAATAACCAATACCAATATTTTTTCCCTAGCCCTCCTTACAGAGACTACATAGCTTTTTAGCCTGCTACCAAATGCAGATGGTAAAAATTGTCCTGAAAATGACGTAACACTTCAACTTGGATTATGCTTAATGTCAAATTTATTCATGACATTTACGCTAACACAATATGACAACACTCAAACAGTGCAAATTTATAAAGTTTCACAAACTAAACTCAACCTTTTCACAAGCAACAAGTGAAAA
>JBBPBX010032652.1:0-15853 GCA_038048925.1 Garcialebias charrua
CCTATTACATGTATATATAAGTGCATATATACATGTATATGTAAGTGCATATATACATGTATATGTAAGTGCATATATACATGTACTGTATATGCAAATGCATTTAAACATGTAAATGCATATATGTATATATACAAGAATATGCATATATGTACATATGCATAAACATATAGATGTATATATGCATAAACATGCATATACATATAATGTACAGATAGACATATACATGTAAATATAACATGTTCAACTGAAGTTGTGTGTGTTTGTGTATGTGACTGTTTTGTGGTTTTTAAGGACAGTGTTTTGTCAGGACAGTAATGAGCTGTTATCTGATTGATTGTCTGATTGTTTATAGCGTATGACTGTCCAAACAAACAACTGTCCATAAAAACCACAATACATTCCTATACACACATAATTGAACATTAAGGTTGATGAAACCACACGTAGCAAGTAATTCTGTTTAGGAACACAAGAACTAAAATGTACCTTGGTATTCGTGTTTAAAGGAAGTTGATCGTGCTTCTGGCTACCTGCGATCTCCTGACTCTGGACGTGTTCACATGACATCTGTAACAGATCAGTTATACTTATATTTAGAGGAAATTCTACATTTTGATGATAGCTGCTGTCACATGTAAACCAATAAACATTACATGATTGTTTGTTTTTGGCCAAAGTATCCATCTCACATAAAGGAAAGATGGATGGACAGAGTATTTACAAAACTCCTCTCATGATAGGTGGACTAAGATGAAATTAAAATTAGCTGAATGAAAGAAAACTATAAATTTAAAAACTGTGACTAATAATATTGAAGTCATACTTAACAATCCCTGCATTATTTATATAATTGATATCTATGTCATATACATACACACAAATATACATATATACATGTATATAAGCATATCATAAATGCATATTCATGTACTGTACAGTGTATATACATATATGCATATACATGTATATATATGCATATACTGTACAGATAGACATATACATGTAAATATAACATGTTCTACTAAAATTGTGTGTGTTTGTGTGTGTGACTGTTTTGTGGTTTTAATGGACAGTGGTTTGTTAGGACAGCAATACGCTATACTCAGACAATCAGATAACAGCTCATTACTGTCCTGACAAAACACTGTCCTTAGAAACCACAAAACAGTCACACACACAAACACACACAATTTGAGTTGAATTTGAATTTGAAACAATTTGAATCAATTTGAATCACTGCAAGTGGACAGGTAACATTAGACCTGCCTTCAAGAAGAACTGGACTAATGACGTATATTCTAGTATAAACGTCACTGAACTGGGAGCACCCACAGCACCACTAACACACTCAAAATGGATTCCACCACAAAGATTCAGCCAGAAGATACACACCACCCATGGCCTTATTGAAAGATTATTGAAAGATTATTGAAAGACTGTTCAGTACAGCAGGACATCTCCCTAAAAAACCAGACTGGACTCAAAAAACTGTGAAAACCAACTTCTTCTGAACTTTAACAATAAATTCTTGTATCAATATTAAAATGTATCAGTTCATGGGATGTTAGGAGACAAGAAATGTCTCGACACTCAGATCCAAGTTTTGAAAATGGTGTCAGGAATTTAAAATATTGTTCACTTTTGATCCATGGTTGACTGGACAATATTTTAACTAGAGTTGATGACAAACTGGAGGTGAAATGATCAGTGTCTGTTCCTTTGTCAGGTCTAATGCCGGGTTTCCACCAGACGCTTTTCGCGCTGCAAAAAATCTCCTACCGCACTGTGTTGGCTGCTTGTCAACAGATGTCTGTTCTCATCGAACATGTCTGCAGACACGCAGTGGGAGCAGCGGCTGGCTCCTTTTCCGTTTGTTTCTTCTACACCGGGCAGATAAAAAATCAGCTGTACATGAGCCTCGTTACTACTTGAGTGGATTTTTTATGAGCCAAACTGCAGCTCCTAAAGTCTTTGTTGAGATTAAAACATTTTTTTATGTTTGGGGTGACCGTACGCTCGAGCGGACAGCGGCAACTGTAAAAATGCCAAGTTTCTTACCGGAGGCTGTTTTCTTCATGGAGGCTCGATGGGTAAGTTTGAAAAGTCCAAAAAAAAGTCCTGTCGTTGTTGCGTGATCACATGGCAGAGTCTATCCCGATTGGTTGCTGCTAAGCTGCGAGCAGCAGAAGCAGGACAAATCGAGCTTCGACAGTCGCTGCTCGGAGGTGACGTGGGAGCGGAAAAAAGCTGCCACTCACTGCCGCGCTGCTTGAACTGCTGTAGATGCGCCGCATCCAACATGCCCGGCCACATAGACTTTCAATGTAAAGTGGCTGCTTCGGAGGCGCGAAAAGCGTTTGGTGGAAACCTGGCATAATGCTCCTTTTTTTCAGACAGATAACTTTAATTTAAACATGTTTACTGCAGTTAAAATGACACATTGGTTCTGCTTTGTGTTAAATAAAAACTTTCAAAGGTAAAATAATTCCTCTCTTATTTTGCTTAATGACATTTAACTCTGCATGTCATCCCTGAAATTCTGACACACAGAATCACAAGTCCAAGTGTGAACTGTGTCACAGAGTAAACACAATAAAAACATGTGTTATCTGCAGCATTGTTCTTTAAAATGGAAAAACACTATTAATGTATTACAGAAAATATGCGTACAGTACACACACTTAATGATACTGTAGACCATTGCATTAGGCAATACATTCAGCAAGTACTTTTACTTTAATACTTTAAGCATTTTTAAAAGCAAGTACTTATTTACTTTTACTTAAGTAAACACAATATAATGGTACATCTACTTTTACTAGAGTACATTTTTGTCTGTTTATTTGTACTTTTACTTATAAACAGTGTTTGAGTACTTTCTCCACCACTGGTCTCCAGCTACAAGTACTTGGGTGTGCACTTGAATTATAGCCTCAGCTGGACCAACAACACAACCAGCCTGATCAACAAAGTTCATCAGAGACTCTACTACCTCAGGCAGCTGAGACGAGCTGGTCTGAGTAGCCCAGTCCTCACCTCCTTCTACAGGTGTGCAGTGGAGAGCATCCTGTGCTACAGCATCAACGTGTGAGCACAGGATGCTCTCCATCGCACACCTGTAGAAGGAGGTGAGGACTGAGCTTCCCAGACCAGCTCTTCTCAGCCGTCTGAGGAAGTAGAGTCTCTGATTACCTTTTTTTGATCAGGGCGGTGGTGTTGTCTGTCTTCACCTCCTTCTACACGTGTGCCGTTGAGAGCATCCTGTGCTCCGGCATCAACGTGTGGCATGGAGGCTGCACAGCTGCAGAAAGAAAAGCTCTGCAGAGAGTGGTGAAGGCTGCACAGAAGATGTTGGAGTCAGTCTCCCCACCATCACAGACATTTACACCTCCAGATGCAGGAAGAGAGCCACCTGTATCATGAAAGACCCCACTCACCCAGCACACAAACTCTTTGCCCCACTCCCCTCAGGAAGGAGGTTGAGGAGCATCAAATGTAGAACCACTAGACTGAGGAACAGCTTCTACCCTGAGGCTGTTAGACTCATGAATAAATAAACAATTAGAAAACAGTAATTACTGCAAAACATCACAACATGCTGATCTGTTTTTTTGTTTCTGTGTTCATTTGTGACCATCTGCTCATACAGACTCATGTCCGTGCTGCTGTTTGTAATTATGTTTTCCTATTATATTAGGGCTTAGTGTATTTCTAGTTGATGTTTTTCTTAGTTATATCCTACATGTTATTGCTGTTTTTCTCTCACATTTTGTTGTTGGATGTAACTGGGACCTTGTGTACATAATCTTGTTTCATCACATGTACCACATGCGGTGCAAATGACAATAAAGATGATTAGACTCTGATTAAAGTTGTACACCTCTTGGACTAGCTGAAAACATGTAAAAATATGTGGCAGGATGTCCCTACGGACATTGAACGCACCACATGAGTGCGGGATGTGATTGGGTCCAAGGCTGGCTTCCGGTATAAAAAGGGCCAGGCTTCAGTGGTTGACTTCACGTCATCCGCCTTCCGGTTCAGACCCTGGCGTCTGCTGGCTGGGTCGCGCCAGCGTAACTGAATGTGCGCTTTAAGGTCGCCGTGATCTACTGTTCCACGACCAAATGTACAAGCCTCCTGCTTCCCTCTACTGTTGAGGTGGAGCTCGTGGTGAGTAAAGCGCTAGTTCGTCTTTCTGTTTTATGTTCAGCTTTTAATTCTAATCTTTGTTTATTAGCTGCTGCTGTTTGTCCTTCACCGTTTTGTTCACCTGCTGTTCGAGCTGTCCACTGGCTGTCGTCTTGCTGTCCTGGCTGCTGATTTGATGCCCACTGTTCTGGTCAGCTTAAGGCTGGCTGCATCACCCGTCCTGTCTGGCTGATCGGGGCCGACTGGGGTTCAGCCCGGACTGGGGTTCAGCCCGGACTAATCGTCTTGGTGCCGGCGTGGATGGTGTCTGCTGCAGCGCAACGGTTCTCCCAGGACGAACTCTTTGGACAGCTGTGGCTTGATTAATTGGACATCTCCCAGGCGGTGGTATTAATTCTGCCGTGGTGTACTACTGTCTTTATCGAATTGCACTTTCATTGTTGCCAGGAGTTATTACTGCCTTTTTAACTGTGTATTTTAAATTTAGGATTTTTTATTAAACAAATTGTGCAATTTATTGGTGTTTGTGTGAAGTGTCTCCTGCCTCATCTTCTGCAACGGGTCTAAAGTGCCTAAAGGGTAACTTTTAATAAAGTTTTTAACCAAATTCATTTTTTTAAATAGATTATTTTTTTTAAACTAAAAGTTGCCTAAAGTATTTTTTTACCCATACCCGTTCGGCTACAAATATAAAAAAGTTACAAAACAATTCTAAGTTTTCACCAATTGCACGTCACTTATACAGTATTCTGATACCTACTTGACACTGCAGACTACGTGATGGTGTAACGACACTGCAACGTGATGATGTAATGACGCTGTTCGTCTGTCTGCTCACTGCTTTGAGGTTAAAAAAAGAAAAATATGAGCATATTTTGCACAGAAATGACATTGAAAACATTAAAACCTCTACCACCGCATGTGGTACATGTGATGAAACGAGATTATTTACACCGGGTCCCAGTAACATCCAACAACAAAAAAATGTAAGAGAAGAACAGTAGTAACATCTAAGATATGATCTAAGAAAAACATCAGCTAAAAATACACTAAGCACCAATGTACCGTAATAGAAAAACATCAATACAAGCAGCAGCACGAGCATGAGTCCGTATGAGCAGATGGTCACAAATGAACAGCAACAGGAAAACAGATCAGCATGATGTGATATTTTGCAGTGATTATTCTTATCATGTATTATTCATGAGTCTAACAGCCTCAGGGTAGCAGCTGTTCCTCAAGTGGTTCAACATTTGATGCTCAACCTACTTCCTGAGGGGAACAGGGCAAAGATTGTGTATGCGCTGGATGAGTGTGGTCCTTCATGATGCAGGTGGCCCTCTTCTTGCATCTGGAGGTGTAGATGTCTGTGATGGTGGGGAGACTGACTCCAACAGACCTCTGTGCAGCCTTCACCACTCTCTGCAGAGCTTTTTTTCTGCAGCTGTGCAGCCTCCATGCCACACGTTGATGCTGGAGCACAGGATGCTCTCCACTGCACACCTGTAGAAGGAGGTGAGGACTGAGCTTCCCAGACCAGATCTTCTCAGCCGTCTGAGGAAGTAGAGTCTCTGATGACCCGATCATGGGCGATGGTGTTGTCAGTCCTCACCTCCTTCTACATGTGTGCAATGGAGAGCATCCTGTGCTCCAGCATCAACGTGTGGCATGGAGGCTGCACAGCTGCAGAAAGAAAGGCTCTGCAGAGAGTGGTGAAGGCTGCACAGAAGATGTTGGAGTCAGTCTCCCCACCATCACAGACATCTACACCTCCAGATGCAGGGAGAGGGCCACCTGCATCATGAAAGACCCCACTCACCCAGCACACACAGTCTTTGCCCCGCTCCTCTCAGGACGGAGGTTAAGGAGCATGAAATGTAGAACCATTAGACAGAGGAACAGCTTCTACCCTGAGGCTGTTAGACTCATGAATAAATAAATAATAAGAATAAATACTGCAAAATATCACATCATGTTGATGCTGATCTGTTTTCTTGTTGTTGTGTGTTCATTTGTGACCATCTGCTCATACAGACTCAGGTTCGTGCTGCTGTTTATAATGATGTTTTTCTATTACATTAGTGATTAGTGTATTTCTAGTTGATGTTTTTCTTAGTTATATCCTAGATATTATTACTGTTTTTCTCTTACATTTTGTTGTTGGATGTAACTGGGACCATGTGTACATAATCTCGTTTCATCACATGTACCACATGTGGTGCAAATGACAATATTCTGACTGTGATTCTGATAAAAGTTGCAGGACTAGCTGAAAACATGTAAAAATATGAAAAAGTTACAAAACAATTCTCAGTTTTCACCAAATGCACGTCACTTCTATTTTCATCTTACCTGCATCACTGCAGTTTGACCGTGATGACGTAACGACGCTCTTTGGGGAAGGGTAGGGGCTGTCTGCTCACTCCGCTTTGAGGTGAAAAATGAAACATAAGAGCAAATTTAGCACAAAAATCACGGTGAAAACATTAAAACCTCTCTTTATGTTACAATACAGCGTTCACAGCTTGTCACGCTGCAGTGGTCAAGTTAAATGTTAACGCTTCTTCTTCTTTCGGCTTTTCCCTTTTCAGGGGTCGCCACAGCGAGTCATCCTCCTCCACCTCACTCTGTCCTCTGAATCCTCTGTCCTCACTCCAACTACCTTCATGTCCTCGCTAACTGCATCCATATATCTCCTCTTTGTCTTTTTCCTGCAGCTTCATGTCTAACATCCTTCTACTAATATACCCACTGTCCCTCCTCTGGACATGTCCAAACCATTGTCCCTCCTCTGGACATGTCCAAACCACTGTCCCTCCTCTGGACATGTCCAAACCACTGTCTCTCTGACTGTCCACCTGCTGAGTGTCTCTCTGACTGTCCTCCTGCCGAGTGTCTCTCTGACTGTCCACCTGCTGAATGTCTCTCTGACTGTCCACCTGCTGAGTGTCTCTCTGACTGTCCTCCTGCTGAGTGTCTCTCTGACTGTCCTCCTGCTGAGTATCTCTCTGACTGTTCACCTGCTGAATGTCTCTCTGACTGTCCACCTGCTGAATGTCTCTCTAACTGTCCACCTGCTGAGTGTCTCTCTGACTGTCCACCTACTGAATGTCTCTCTGACTGTCCTCCTGCTGAATGTCTCTCTGACTGTCCACCTGCTGAGTGTCTCTCTGACTGTCCACCTGCTGAATGTCTCTCTGACTGTCCTCCTGCTGAGTGTCTCTCTGACTGTCTACCTGCTGAATGTCTCTCTGACTGTCCACCTGCTGAGTGTCTCTCTGACTGTCCTCCTGCCGAGTGTCTCTCTGACTGTCTACCTGCTGAATGTCTCTCTGACCGTCTACCTGCTGAATGTCTCTCTGACTGTCCACCTGTTGAGTGTCTCTCTGACTGTCTACCTGCTGAGTGTCTCTCTGACTGTCCACCTGCTGAGTGTCTCTCTAACTGTCCACCTGCTGAATGTCTCTCTGACTGTTCACCTGCTGAATGTCTCTCTGACTGTCCTCCTGCTGAGTGTCTCTTTGACTGTCTACCTGCTGAATGTCTCTCTGACTGTCCACCTGCTGAGTGTCTCTCTGACTGTCCTCCTGCTGAGTGTCTCTCTGACTGTCTACCTGCTGAATGTCTCTCTGACTGTCTACCTGCTGAATGTCTCTCTGACTGTCCAGATGGACATAGACATGTAAATATAACATGTTCAACTGAAATTGTGTGTTTGTGTGTGTGACTGTTTTATGGTTTTTAAGGACAGTGTTTTATCAGGACTGTAATGAACTGCCATCTGATTGATTGTCTGATTGTTTATAGCGTATGACTAGCCTGGCCCTCGCCATACCTGCACAGCTCCGCTCAATTCTATTTCCCTTCACTGCTGGGTCTGGGATTTGTCCCATAGACAACGATTCCTCCGGTCGATTTTTGACCGGACCAATCAGAGAACAGAAGGCGGATTGGCAGATTAACAGACCAATCAGAGAACAGAAGGCGGAGTTTTGAACGACGTCGACTGACGTCGTCAGTTAAAATGGCTGCCACCACGAAGGAATTTTCCAGAAAACAAGGTAAAAAACTATTATTTCTTTCCTGAGAAAAACTATATTTCTTAGCTGACGTTTTATCAGAAGTGTTTCTGAGCTTAACAGTTCCTAAATCAATTCACGAAATGGTCAAATCTGCTGGATTTAAATAGTTTCGGTTTCACATTTTCCAAACAGCCTCAGGGTGCGCTACGAAAATAAATGATAAAAAATCGAATTTTATCTCAAATGTTTCATCAAGGCCAACAGTCAGTAAATTAGAGCCATATAATTACACACTGGTAGCAGAAAAAATATCCACCAAGTGGTTTCTGAGCTTTTTATCTGAATAGCCTGGACCTTGCCAGGCTAAGCTAACAAAACTACGCCTTCTGTTCTCTGATTGGTCCGGTCAAAAATAGACCGGAGAAATCGTTTTCAATGGGAGGAATGCCAGACCCTAGTACGAAGCAAAGTGAAGGACAGGGTTTGGTTTTAACCAGGCTAGCGTATGACTGTCCTAACAAACAACTGTCCATAAAAAAACCACAATACACTCCCATACACACACAATTGAACAATAAGGTTGATGAATCCACACGTAGCAAGTATATCTGTTTAGGAACACAAGAACTAAAATGTACCTTGGTACTCGTGTTTAATGGAAGTTGATCGCTCTTCTGGCTACCTGCGATCTCCTGACTCTGGACGTGTTCACGTCATCTGGAACAGATCATTTATACTTATATTTAGAGGAAATTCTACATTTTGATGATAGCTGCTGTCACATGTAAACCAATAAACATTACATGATTGTTTTTGGCCAAAGTATCCATCTCACATAAAGGAAAGATGGATGGACATAGTATTTACAAAACTCCTCTCATGATGGGTGGACTAAGATGAAATTAAAATTAGCTGAATGAAAGAAAACTATAAATTTAAAAACTGTGACTAATAATATTGAAGTCATACATAACAATCCCTGCATTATTTATAAAATTGATATCTATGTCATATACATACACACAAATATACATATATACATGTATATAAGCATATCATATATGCATATTCATATACAGTGTATATACATATATGCATATACATGTATACTGTATATGCATATACATATACTGTACAGATAGACATATACATGTAAATATAACATGTTCAACTGAAATTGTGTGCGTTTGTGTGTGTGACTGTTTTGTGGTTTTTATGGACATTGTCATATGCTATAAACAGACAAGCAGATTACAGTTCATTACTGTCCTGACAAAGTCCTTTTTTTCTTTTCTTTTTCGGGTTCGGCCCTCTAATCATCAATAATCCATTGGGTCCGGGTAGAGTTCGGAGAAAAAAACTACGGGTTTGGTCTGGATTTATTAGGCCCAAATTCAACTCTACTAGTGTTTTATATAAGTCTATGATGACTGGTGTTAGGACTGATAAGGTACTAACTAGTGAGAACTATTTGGCAGAACATCAATTACAATTTTTTTTTAAATAATATAAAACTGAATCAATTAACGGATGAAGCAGCTTTGAAATTAGATCAGCCGATTGAGGAGTGGGAGATCAAGCAGGTAATTAAATCACTTAAGAACAACAAAAGTCCAGGACCAGATGGATTTCCCAACGATTTCTATAAAACATTTATAGATCTCGTGGCTCCCTTGCTGTTAAAAGCATACCATTATGCTCTAAAATCCAAAACCTTGGCACCATCCTGGACAGATGCTACTATTGTTGTAATTCTCAAAGAGGGCAAGGATCCTACAGACTTACAATCCTATAGACCTATATCACTGCTGAACACAGACCTACGTATACTTACAGCAATTCTTGCAAGAAGACTTAACAAATTTATCACACAAATTATACATCCTGATCAGACAGGATTTATTGCAGGCAGATACTATACTGATAATCTAAGACGTTTATTAAATTTAATAACTATACAAAAAGAAAGGAAGGAGGATTCAGTAATTATATCGTTAGATGCTCAAAAGGCGTTTGACAGAGTGTCATGGAAATTTCTAATTCATAGTTTGAAAAGCTTTGGATTCGGACCACATTTTGTTGATTGGGTGCAAACACTTTACTCTTCTCCACAGGCAGCAGTCAAAGTTAATGGCTTTAGGTCCGATAGATTCCCACTAGAACGGGGGTGTAGACAGGGCTGCTCGCTTTCACCTCTTCTGTTTGCCATTAGTATTGAACCGTTAGCCCAAATCATTAGAGATGATTTTAATATTAAAGGGATAGAAATCAACAAAGATCTACACAAGATATCATTATATGCCGATGATGTATTACTGTACCTTACGGAACCCACATCAACAATTCCTTACCTAAAAGAGATCATCTATAAATATGGATTTTACTCAGGCTACAAAATTAATGTAGAAAAAACGGAAGCTATGGATGTAAATGGCACAATTTCAGAGGCTACAAAATTACAGTGTGGATTCAAATGGGCCAAGAACGGTATTAAATATCTGGGTATTCATATACCTCCTTCTCTAGATGACCTTTATGAGGTAAATTATAGCAAACTACTTCGAGCTATTAAAAATGATTTGGAGCGGTGGGATACACTTCCTATCTCTATGTTGGGCCGAGTTGAAAGTATACACATGAACGTTTTACCAAGACTACTCTATTTATTCCAGATGCTACCGGTGGAGATCCCCAAATCTACCTTTGACACCTTAGATAAAATGATAACTGGATTTATATGGCAAAAAAAGCGCCCAAGGATCAGATTAAAAACCCTACAGTTACCTAAATCTAAGGGGGGTCTCAAAATTCCTAACTTAAATTATTATTATTGGGCTGCACAACTTAAACCCTTAATAGTTGGCTACAGAATAGTACAGGTTCTCGATGGATGGAAATAGAGGAAAGTACAAATTTCTTCTTCCGGCACTCGGCAAGGCAGGTCGCATATCTTTCTGCTCTTCCCTCCCCTAAGTTTTTCCTACTCCCTGCTTGCTTTTCGTCTCGTCTGCGACCCTTCAGCGCTCACTCGAACCAATATGGAATTAATAAATTGGGCTGTTTCTTCAATGGATAAGATTTTTTCCACGAAGCGGACCGTGCCAGGAGAAGCTGTCTGTCCCTCCGACACACACGCGGCTGGATACGTGCTGGACTCGTGGGGTCAGTGGCAGCCCATGTGTCTGACCGTCTTAAGTGTCGAGGACGTGGAGGATTTGTGGATTATTGGATTATTGGTAGCAACTGCTCTGTTTTTTGGCGTAAGCGGAGTTGTTTGTTACTGGAAACTGAGGGAGGCTTCGGCAGCTATCAGCGCGCTGTCGGCACTGCCTGATCAGCAAAATTCTCTGAACCGGGCCGTGAGCTCCTCATCCCAGCTGTTGTATGAGCTCAATCGCTCGCTTGGAGCGGTGGTGGATCACCGCGGACCTGCTGTGCGTTTTGGGACTTGTTTACAGCCACCCCGGATCAATCAAGGGACAGATGGGAGCTCATAGAGCGGAGAGGAGCGGAACCACATATTTGGATTTTTTTCGGCCATGAAACAGCACCACAGACTTGATGGCGGCAGTGGAAAAGAACACTGTGGTCTATTGGATAACAAACAAGAATATTATCTGGCTTCTGTACATGTCCTTGAAAAGTAGGCTGTCGGAAGCCATTCTCCTGGGAGCGAGGAGCTGAAGAAACCTGCTGCCCCCCCCCCCCAGAGATTTCTGTGAAGCCTCAGATAACACCCAGCTGCACATCTGCTGAACTCTGTGTTTGTCTGAAATTACTCACAGACTTATCTCCTTGCCTGCCGTCTCTCCATTTGTTATTGTAACTAAATGTGCTTTTTGATATGGTTTTTACTGGATCACGCGGTGTCTTGAAGACAAAATGTGATTCATCTTTTTTTAATATCAATGCTGTAAAACCCCGTGTCTTTGCCTGTTTTCCTGCTTTTGACCTTCATCTGGGGACAGATGAGCGGCCGCGCTATAAGTATATCATGTGTTGATAAACATATCATGTGTTGATAAACATGTCATGTGCTTTGTTGAGCTGCAGCTTTTTTGCACTCATTCTCTCTCCTGGATGACTGTAACTACATATTTACGTTGTATTGGTGAAAATTGATGCAATGTCAATAAACCTTCTTATGTCTTATGTCTTATGTATGTGCTCAGTACCACTGCAAGCACTACCTTTCTTAGATGCACCTGCAAAGAAAATCTCAATCTGGACTAACAACACTCTCAAAATCTGGAATAAAATACAATCAGGGTTTAAGTTATTAAAACAGATATCACTTCTATCAAATATAGGATTTATGAAGACGTTTACTCCAAATAATTTAGATTCTGGGTTTAAAAATTGGTCTAATTATGGACTAACATATATCCACCAATTAATTAGCAGGGTATATGCAGAAATTCTAGAGTTGAATTTAATACCTTTTAATACCTTTTTAATACCATCAAAATATTTTTTAATACCATCACGGCACCGAGCTGTAACCGTAGCGGCAACCTGTTGTATTTCAGTTCCATGCAACTAATTGTAAAGTGATAAGATTACTGTCATTTTCTTCCTAAACTTTGGTAGTAAATGTAGTTTTATAACAATTACTGGATACAGTACATCAATTTGCTTCTTGCCTCAATAAAAGCACTGACCTATTTGTTATTTAAATCTAACCCAAGAGAAAAAGTTTAATTGTTCCCACACACAGCATATCTCTAATGGCAAACAAAAAACTGTAAACTTGAAAACAGAACAGTTTAGTTAAAGTAATTCAACACTGAACACATGCATAATTCAAAAAGAGAGGGAGAAAAATAATAACTACTGTATTTTTCATCCTGTAAGTTGCAGTTTTTTGCATAATTTACATGCCTTGCAACTTATAGGACGAAGTGACATATTTATAGATTTTTTCCCCCCATATTTATAAACCATTTGACTGAAATATGGCCGTTTCCATTCATTCTGACTGAAAAAAAAAACCTGCAGTTCCTGATGGCCCCATAGGGTATGGCATGCTGTTGGCTGTTGTATCATGTAATAGGAAAACGTGCCTTTAATGACAAATTAAAAAAAGTTCAAGACAAAAACAACTGGTCTTTATTTATTATACTATTTATTATACTATTATACTATACTTTGTTTTTTTTATTGCACTTTTTAGAATTCACCATGTCCTGGATGACTGAGAATCTTCACTAGCTATTAATGACCCAATCGGCCTGCCATACTCTCCCCACCTCTCTGCTCACTGCTTCAATCCAGCAGCAAGCTGCACCGCCCCGACGAAATGCAGCTAATTTAAGTGCATTTATTAAGAAAATGATAGACAGAAACACATCTCTGCTATAATTTCGAGCTAACAAATAATTGTTTAGGTATTTTTCTTGTTAAATGACGGCGAAACGAGCCGCGCTCCTTTTTCCTGTTTTCACCGCTGAGCGATCACGGTGCACACAGGCAGCGACACTTTTTAAAAAAAAATAAAGCCGAATTAACCATTAAAGTACATTTATTAAGAAAACGTTAGACTGACACACACCTTTTGCTATAATTTCGAGCTAACAAACAATTGTTTAGGTAAATTTCTTGTTAAATGTCGGAAGATAAAGTTGCGCTCCTCTTTCCTGTTTCTTTTTACAGACATGATCAGCTGGAGCCTCGGCCCATAGATATCATATATAGAACACTAGATACCCCATGGACTGCTCTCGCCTATTGGAGCCGATGAGATTTCAGGCGGCCATCTTGAAGATGTCGTCCGCTCCACTCAGCCTTATATATTTGGCTGGCAAAAGTAAAGTATCAGTGCATTTAATCAATCATAACACGCTGAATAGTAATCCCATTGTCACATATTTAAATTTTAGGCATACAGCTATTAAAACTGCATGTATAGGAACGTATAGTTTAGCATATTTAAATAATTTTGGTGGAATACAATACTTTAAATGGTAAATGGAGCTTATTTATATAGCGCCTTCCAGCCCCCTCTGAGGAGCCCCAAAGCGCTTTACTTTAATGTATGACATGTTTAGCAAGATACAACCAAAGATGCAATTTATTCACACACACATTATGTATACATATTCAGATACTGTAATAATACATATATATTCAGATAAGCATATATATAGCTATATAAATATATACTGTATATATATAACTATGTACTGTATATACTGTATATAACTATATATATATATATATGTACATATATATATATATATACTGTATATATACTGTATACTGTATATATATTATATACATAACTATATATCCAATATATATACTGTATATATATATTAGATATACAAGATACAAGATACAAGATACAAGATAGGTTTATTAACATTGCATCAATTTCCACCGATACAGCGTAAATATGTAATTACAGTCATCCAGAAGAGAGTTGAGTGCAAAAAGCTGCTGCTTATCAACATTAGCGCGGCCGCTCTCATCCGTCACCAGATGAAGGTCAAAGGTGGGAAAAATAGGGTAAGAAACCATGGGGGTTACAGCGTTGATATTAAAAAAAATGAATCACGTTTTGTCTGCAAGACACCGCATGATCCAGTAAAAACCATATCTTAAGCACATTTAGTTACAGTAACATATTGCATGTTGAGAGAGATGGGCCGAGGCAGGGAGGTTTCTGTCCATGACACATTCCGGGACTCCGTTAACGGTCATAGAAAAGTTCTCCGGGGTAGGGGGGGGGGGTAAGCAGACAAGACAGAGACAGCTGTGTTTTCCACAGTAAGCACTTCAGGAGAATTTAGATATCCAGCTTGTCCAAGGCTGTTTCCAAGGGAGTCAGATAAGAATTCACAAAATATTTTCACATCAGGCAGACACTGTAATTTTTTTGCAGCCTTCAGTCTGTGAGGGCAATTCTGTCCAAATATCCAATTCGGGACTTTTTCCACTGATCCAGCTCCGACCTCAGATGTAAAACCACAGCGACCCGAGTCCTAAAAACCAAGGGTGACCAGCTCCCCCTCAGAAAGAGCTCTCACACAGCTGAGTTCTGATGTTTGACAGCGAACAGAGTCCACAAGACCAAGGGTGATTCTGTACACCTCCCGGATAGGCTCGCACACAGCTGCTTGTTCGAGGTCATAGCGCAGACCAGACGTCGGGTGCTTCAGTCATAAGTCCTGCTGAAGTCCCCCTCTTTTGCGATAGACCAGTGCTCCACAAACGCCAAAAAGTAAAGCGCAGCCATCATACTCAATATAATCCAAGATTAATCACCTCCCAGAGCATTCCCAGAACTCCACGGAAACCATCACGGAATCCATGGCGTTCCTCCGTCACTCTGTGCGGGTGGAAAGGCTCCCCTGTGCCTTCTTCTGTGGGGATCTTCTTTGTAGAATCGAATGCCCAAGCCTCCAATCCATCTTAATTTGCGTTCGAAGTGCATTTCTGTGGAGCTGCCAGCAGCAGGGGGTGGGGGAAGACGGGAGAGGAAAGGAGACGCGTCTGCCTCTGACGAGAGCCAAGGAACATATATGTATATAATATATATTAGATATAGAGAATATATGTATATACTATATATATATATATACAAATATATACACACATATATATATACAGTATACATATATACAGCATACATATATATACACACATATATGTATATGTGTGTGTATGTGTATATG
>JBBPBX010032652.1:21364-33747 GCA_038048925.1 Garcialebias charrua
TATATATATATATATATATATATATATATATATATATATATATATATATATATATATATATATATATATATATATATATATATACAGGTAGTCCCCGATTTACGAGCGAGATCCGTTACAACGAGGCGCTCGTAAACCGGAAATCTCGTAATTTGGAACGGCCGCCACGCTTCTCGTAAGTCCGGAAATTCGCTCGTAAATTGGAACGGTTTTGCTAGCGCGACTACAAACACTCGTTTTTCATCGAAAAACTGCTTATGAGTGCATAAAAATGATCGGAAACGTGTGTCCACATGTTTAGCTAACGAACTGTGGTGAAAAAACACAGGAAAACTCAGTATTTTTTGCGTTTTTTCCAATAATTCGCCAGCTCGTAAGTCTGGAACCTCGTAGATCAGAGCGCTCGTAAATCGGGGACTACCTGTATATATATATATATATATATATATATATATATATATATATATATATATATATATATATATGTGTATGTGTATATATATATATATATACACATACATTATATATATATATGTGTGTGTGTTATTGTATGTACACACACACACACACACTAAAATAAACTACTACTTGTACTACAGTTTTTTTTTTACTTCTTGCGGGTCTTCAGGGTACGGATCACCCGCGATAAAGGAGGGACTACTATAATGAGTATAATCCATGCGTTTACATGACAAATGCACAGTACATGCATACAGCAGACCTTAAGAGTCTGCCCAGCAAAAGGTCGGTAACCCTCATAACTAGGAGTGCACCGAAAATCGGCCGGCCGAATTATCGGTCCAATTTCCTTAATTTTGAGAAATTGGCCAATACTTGCATGAGAAACCAATTTTTGTAGTTTTTACAACAATTGTCTAAACTTCATTTATATTTCAGAGCATTACCTCATGGCCAGTTAAAACAAGTTTGTACTATTTCTAGGATTTTGTTCAAGGGTATGCTTTTCAACAAAATAAGATTGAAAATTGAAGGTGCATTGTGACCTTATAACACCTGACGGCGTCGCTTATAAAAGTAAATCAGCATCGACCAAAATCAGAATTGGCAGGTCAGATTTTTAGAAATCGGTGATCAGCCAAAAAACTGCAATCGGTGCACCCCTACTCATAAGTGACTGTTTTAAACTGAATTCCTCATAGAATAAATATATTCTGCTGTCTCTCTTAACAGGAACAAAAAAAAAACATTAACATATAATCCTAGAGCTTCATTCATTAAACGTACTTTCCCTTCATTCTTCTTTGGGCTGTTCCCTCTTCAGGGGTCTCCACAGCGAGTCATCTCACTCTGTCCTCACTCCAACTACCTCCATGTCCTCTCTATTTTTATATCTTTGAAGTTTTATAATGATTTTTATAAGTTCTTCGTAGTGTGGCCCAGTTCTATGTGCAACATATTGTCCATCAAACTTCATCGTGTAAAATGCGACTGAACAACCTGATCTTAGACGTTTCGAGATACCAACACAAAATTAGGGCTCGTGACATGTTTTCAGCAGCTGCTCCAAAATTTTCAATAACTTTTAGTACCTGTAATCAAAAAATGCATGCCAACGTTTTAAATCAAGATCATGCAGGATCTGTTACAGCTCACAGTATGTACTGGACATGACTCTCAGGTACTACCACACCAAATTTTAGCTCGATATTTGTAAAAAGTTAACTGAGTTTCAGCCATTTGTGTGTTTTTTAAGGGCGATTAGCTGTGGCAGCCATCTTAAATCAAGATGACTCAAGTGTTTTTTATAGTTGTAGATGTACAGTATATCCAACCACTGGATGGTCAAAAAAAGCCATCCAGTGGGCCACGAGATATTTTGCTAACAGACATACACACACATACATGAGTAATTAGATGGTTGCTTATGTTGTATAGCAGTGGGCAATAAAAAGCACAGTGGCCTGTTCTCTAGTTTGGAAATATTTCACTGTGAATCGAGTCACACATGCTGTTATTAAAAAAAGAACTGAGCAAACATGCTTTTCATTTGAAAAATCCTTACGAGAGCATTTCATTCAAACAAATGGAGGAGAGAAGCTGATTTGCATCATTTGGTTCATGGATGGGATCCACTTACCAAGAGAAGTAAAGGAGTTTCCTTATCAGGAAACAGAACATGAGAACGTTACACACCAGGGACACGTAGCATGAAGACAATACTCAAACATGCTCCAAAACACAAATCAGCAACTACACAACAAGGTCACGTCACAAAACTTACAACACAAAATGTACATTAAGTTATCTTTGTCTTCAGTAAAACAAAACTCACCTGCAGCGAAACTGAGTTTTCCTTTTAAAGGACAGCAAAATAAAAAAAAATGGAAGAAGTATGTAACCTGCATGGATGCATCATTTTCCTGAACATTTAACTCCCATCACTCTTGGAAACAAAAAAAAAGTGCACACTAATAAGATTTACAACACATCATTTGATGCAGGGAACCAGAGCTAGTTTAACTTGCTTTACTGCGGTAAATTTGACCTGCCTCATGCTCTGACAGATTTCCACACAGTCCATCCTAAACCATGTCAAGCAGACATGTTTCATCTCATACTGGACTGATTTAAGCTCATATAAGCACATGGATTAATCACAGTGGCTTGAATAAAGATGTTCCATTTCAGGAATAATCTCTGCACAAAACGTGAATAGAAAAAAATAAATAAATAAAACATGCCCAGTTAGTATTTGGACTTTAAAGCCTTTTAAATAAAAATGTCCACAGATTAAAAAGCAGAGCGGGCCAACAGCATGACCCCATGATGCACAAAGCGTTGTCAAGCAGCAGAGCTTGTGCAGTCATTGCAAGGCTTTATCATCTATTGTTCTGATTACCTACATGTCAATTTCTCCAAACGTATGAACCTATTTCGTTCTGTACTAACGAAAAACAAAGTTTAAAAACAAAAAGTTCAGCGCAAATATAACTGACTGGTAATGCCAGACTAATAAGGGATATCAGGTTGTAGAGGAAGTCAGTGGTGCACAAAACTGAAAAGAGCAAATCAAAACTTTAGGTTTGCATTCACCTCAATTGCATCCTTAAATTCATCATCTGGCTCGGCCTCCTCAGCTTCCTCAATACTCCCAGGAGAGAGATCCTGTTACCGAACACGAACACACACACACACACATACACAGCAACTGAAACCCTGGCGGTCCCACAATCAGCACCGTGGACAGCGCTCATAAAAAATAATCAATCTAAAACCAGAGTGAAAATTTATAGTTTATAGTGAAGTATTTTGTTCACTTTTGTCTCTCGCAGCGACACTAACAGACCAATCTGAGCGCCATTTGTCAGTATGATGGGAATGAAATCCTAAAACTGGAAGTGGTTCCATGGATGAAAGCAAAACGTCCATTTATGAATTTAAACTGCATTAAATTATTTGAGTGTTGGGATGAACAGGGAAAGAAGCTTATGACTAGGATGGGGTTTAATGAAAACCACAACAGCTGTAAAAACATCACCACTTATCTAATTTTCTGTGCCATCATATTTATTTATCTTACCTCCAAGCTAGTGGGTGTGGGGGTCCTGTCCAGCAAGTTGCCCTGTTCCTGTTCTTCACAGCCTCCCTCTGTAGACTGCGTTTGACCCACATGAAACAGCTTCCTCAGGTCCAGTAAAACTGGAACAGCAAAGTAAAACAGTAAATAAAGTCCAAAGAACCATTGCCAATGAGTGTTTTTTGTTTGTTTGAATGAGCCGACCTCTGCAGAAGTCTCTGTTCCACAGGAAGACGATGCTGTTGAGTCCAGCGAGCACCCAGCCCACAGGCACAACATAGAGCAGACACACCACTATCAACATCGCCCCATAGAACCTGGAGAACATCAGGAATCACAATGTAGGCACATGTTCAGCCACAATATTCTCACTGGAGCAACAAAATCTGCATCATATGCTTTAAAACTAACACGTTTGAGTATTGAGCTGTTCAAAAAAAATTACATGAAACAAATTTACAGTAGTCCCTCGCTACTTCGCGATTCAATTTTCGTGGACTCGCTCTTTCACGTTTTTTTCAGTGCTTGTCAACTTTAATTACTCATGTGATTGGGACGATATGAGATAAGAAAGTTAACGAAAAAAATACTTCAAGCAGGCGTCGCCATTTTGTAGTTTTCTTTCAATAAGCCTAAGCTATAAGGCTACATGTGACAAAGAACTACACTACCCAGAAGTCAACAGTGCTTCCAGGCGCTGCTTTCTGCTGAAATGGAGGGAAAGTTTTGATCTGATCCGAACCAGACTAAAAAGTTTGTTCCGTATTCGGCGCTCAGTAGACGCAGAGAGCCAATCAGAACCGGACCAGAACTACTTCCCAACACGTTCTCTGAGGTCAGCGGACCAGTTACTTCTCACAGTTCCAGGAACTCGTCTTAAACACAGAGGTGACAGGGCCTTCTCTGTAGCAGGCCCAAGACTTTGGAACGAGTTACCTCTGCTCGTCAGACAGGCCCCCTCCCTCTCGGTTTTCAAATCCCGTTTAATGACCCATTACTATTCTGTTGCTTTCAACACCAGATGATCTGTGTTTGGTCGTTATATTTATTATCTGCTACGATTTTATGTCTATATTCTGTTTTTTTAACTTCATTTTGTATGTTGCCTATGTGTTTCCTGTTGTTTGTTTGTACAGCACTTTGGTTGGCCTCGTTGCTGTTTTAAGTGCTCTATAAATAAAATGGTTTGGTATGGTACTTCCAGCCTCATCGGTCAATCTGAGAGCTGCTTGCCGGCCCATGAGGCCTCTCGAGCGGGGAGGTGTTGCTTGGAGGTCCGGTGTCTTCTCCGGAGCTCACCTGGACTATTTTCATCCAGATCCCTCTGGATTATTTGGACTCCATCGGGACCATTGTGTGGTCTTGTGCTGGCTCTCCAAAGGTCCGGCTCTCTCCAAAACCATCTGGTGCTAAACGGCTGCAGAGTTGATCAGAGCACGACCAGAACCGGACCAAGACTGGTGATTCGCTCATAAAAAATGTTGCAGTACTGTACAGTACATATATGTATGATGTTTAAATGACGAAGGGTTTAAGAGTTTAGGACATTTCAAGCGTGTGGGAAGAGTTTATAAAGCCATATATAAATACTAAAATAAATATAGCATTCCTACTTCGCGGTTTTTCACTTATTGCCGGGGGTCCGGAACGTGACACCCGTGATAATCGAGGGACTACAGTACTGTATACGTTTGTGCAGATGAGGAAACCCACAGACCTTGATGACTTTGTGTGATTATCCCAGTATAGGACGTTGTAAAAAGCTTCTGCTGAGTGACAGGCAGAGGACAGCATTTCATCTAGGTGCTTTAACCTGGTGACAACATACGGGGGGAAAAAACAATCACAAAGTCTGTAAAAACACTATCAGAAGCATTTACACCTCATGATGTATAAATGTGATGTACACACAGGGACACACACGTCATACTTTGTGAAAAGCTCAGAAGCGTAAATAGAGTGAATATTTATTTTTGCACAAACACCCAGATACAAGTGTGTGGTGTGCACACACAAGCTCTCAAAGGTGGGCACAGACCGCTAGAGAGTGCTAAAGCGCTAATCCGCTTACAGCGGACCTAAACTTTTTGTCAGCGTTTTTGTGGTTTGACTAACTTTTATAATTCATAAGCGGATTTGTGCTATTTTTATTTAAAATGCAGTACCGCTAATAACTAATTATCTATCAGTAAAAACCAATAAACTTATTTACAAGCTCTTATGCTGGCTCCGTAGCTGCTTGTTTTACCTTTTTCCCCACCGTAAAGAGCAGAGAGGAGGGAGGGTTGGAGGGGGAGGGAGCAGAGCGGAGAACAGACTCGGATCTACCATGTAGGCAAATGATGCCGTTGCCTGGGGATCCCAATCAGCAGGGGCACCGGCCCCGCCGCGCCCCGGCCAGTCACCTACATCCCTAACATTGATCCTGCTTGTTAATGTACATTTAACATAAAAATAATTATAGTTACGATGAAAACGATCATTAAATACGCAATACAAAAACCGGTCGATTTCTTTATCCCCCTACTAAAAATGGACTATTCCATCTTGACATCTTCCGGGTCAGAGGTGAACTCGGGTGCTAACGTTTATGGCTAGCTGTTTGCGCTCGGTTTCTTCATAAATCCGCAGAGAACCCCGCTGTTTCAAGCCAAATTAACGCGGCCGGAGGATTGTATTGTGTGTTTTGTGTCCACCACTCGACGGTGAGTCGTTAGTTTTATGTATTTTAGTTACTTTTCATTAAATCTGTTGACTGCCTATAGAATCTTGACATCTTCCGGGTCAGAGGTGAACTGGACGCTAACTCTGTGTCTAGCTGGTTGTGCTGGGTTACTAATGGATAAATCCGCAGAGAACCCCGCTGTTTCAAGCCAAATTAACGCGGCCGGAGGATTTTATTGTGTGTTTTGTGTCGACCACTCGACGGTGAGTCGTTAGTTTTATGTATTTTGGTTACTTTTATGTATAAATGCGGTGGCGACACGCCCGTGTATTTGAGATTTAAAAGTGGTCTTAGGGATTAAAAGATCATTCTCTTTTTTGTTAATTTCGTGGCCGAATAGAATATATGTACGTAAAGTATTAAATAAATCCTTTGATTTTTGTAATTTCATCCTTTTAGGATCATTTTAGTTACTTTTCAGTTGGCAGTGTAGTGCAAATATTGCATAACGCTGCCGGCTACCAATTGTCGAATATAAATAGCGGATTAGATTAGCTTCCCCTAATTTTCATAAGACATTTGTGCTTTTGAAATTGTGGACCTAAAAAATTAATAAGCGTTTTAGAAATTGTGGAACTAATTTTTTGATTAGCGTTGCCCACCACTGCAAGCTCTTATTAACCATCGACATGCACACAAAGAACATTTAGCTGAAATTACAACAAAAATTAGCTGCAAACCTGCAGCTTGTCTCTTACAGGTCTTTGACTTCCAACATGGCCTCCTGCTTGGTGAGATGCACATCCTGCAGGTCTCTGCGGTGCACAGTGTGATACTGCCTCTTCTGGAGCTCAGCTTCAGAAGTTCTGCCCCCACACCTGTCCTGCAGGTAGCCCAGGGCAGCTGGTGCTGATACCGCAGCCGTACACACTGTGAACCAGCCAACTGATACCCGAGATGCAGGCAGAACAACAGCTTAATGGATTATTAAAATGCATTTGCAACATCACAATACAGCTGAATGTCTCATTGTACCTTCAGTAACTGTGCAAAAGAAGACGTTAAGGAATATACAAACGAGTAGAGAGAACAGTGGCATCCTCCACCTGTGTAATAAAAACAAACGACAATGAATATTTCAAGTTAAACTTGATTTCTGACATTTTCTACTCAAGGCAAGACACACGCCCATACACACCCGAGTAAGACACGAATGACCTCCACCACATCCATAAGCGGTTCTAGATACAGAGCCATTCTCTTGTAGGACACAACCATGTTCAGGAGGTCAAAACTGGGTGCACAGCGGGGGCTTCCCAACTCAGAGGCATCCGGAGACCCAGGGGTCTCCTTTGACACCGTTTGTACCACCTCCCCCCGTTCCCCTGTACTCTGTGAGGGGTCTTGGACTGCTCCAGTATTGTGGGTTGCCATATCTGTACAAAGAATGGAAAAATACATATTTAAAGGTAAAACAAAAGCAAAAAGGGGAAAATAGAAAGGTTGTAAATGTGACATCTACTCTAAACAGGGAGAATCTGAACTTTTTTTTCCCTTTGGTTTGTTGGTAGGAATTTAAAATGTTCAACCTATGAGAGCCGTAGTGCCATGTACAGATGGGATTAAACGTGTCAAACATGAAATCGCTCTCTAAAGAAGCATGCGAGAAGTTAAAATACACAATAACACGCTCACAACATTATCTGGTTAAGATAGAAGTTACAACAACATATTGATCATCAAGCATTTCAGTCAGTAGTTTATACAGATACAGTACGGTATATCAATATGTTTTGAGTTGCAAAGGCAGAAGAAAAAAATTCAAAACTTTCCATGGTAACTTAAAATTCTGGAAAATTTCAAGCTGAAAGGTTTACATGGGACTTGTCCGCCTCTTTAACAATGACTGTTGGACATGGGCACCAGTGTCCCACAGTTTATTTATGTAATTAACAAATTTCATGACCTAATTTTCATGTGATGATGTCACCCTGTTACAACAACCACACATCATTTATAGAATAACACAGTTTGAATATTTAAAAAAGTTCTTGTTTTATTGCTATTTTAATTGTTTTCTAATTTCATCTCTTTCAACCCTGAAAGAAAAAAGCTTATGGTGTCTATTTTATTTGTATATTTTTTGGGGGGTGGATTTTGCAACAAAACTATTTTCAGCTCTGAACAAAACAAAACTATTTACATGTCGCTATTTCCATCTGTCCCTACATGTCCTGGTGATATACCGACAACAGTTTCTCTTTTTTTTAAAGGTGTGGCATCTCATTAAATGGCGCGGCAATTAAATGTTTAGTCAAATTCATTCTAAAATATTCATTCATTCATTCATTCAACCTTTATTTATACAGGCTAGCCTCGTTGAGTCACGGGGACTCATTTACAAGAGGGACCTGTCTCACTCACACCAAACAACCATCCACTCTCACACTCACACCTAGGGTCAATTTAGAGTCACCAATCAGCCTAACATGCATGTTTTTTGGTCTGTGGGAGGAAACCGGAGTACCCGGAGGAAACCCACGCATGCACGGGGAGAACATGCAAACTCCACCCAGAAAGGCCCCCGGACCGGGATTTGAACCGGCAACCTTCTCGCTGAGAGGCAGCAGCTCTACCAGTTGTGCCACCGTGCTGCCTTTTTACAGGTTTAATTTTACAAGTTTAATTTTACAGCCAATATATACATATTACCAAAAAATAATGTTTTACAGTAAGAGTAGGTTGGGTTATTTTATTTTGCCTCATGTATCTGCAAATATTACAGTACAGTATTAGACTTTCTCATTTACTCTGATGCATGCTCAATAATCATCCAGGTAGAAAAATCCAAGTCTTTCGGACGAAGGACGAAAAGTTTCTACAGTTTTTTTTGCTTTATTTTGTTTTGTTTTTTGAATGTCCAGAGGACCAGACTTAGCTTTTTTGGACTTTCTCATTTAGCAAAACAATTGACCTCTACATAAGAACTTGTGCTGAAATTTAATGTACAGGTAGTATTAAAATGGGGCAAAATGATTGATTTTAATATCAGCTTTCTTGAACACAAAATACAAATGGAATGAACTTGTTAGGGGTTATTTTGTTGTATATTAATCCTCATTCTGTGTACATTTTGTGCGTCTAAGAACATTTTTTACAAGAGGCAAATATATGCATAATGTCTGAATGACTTCACAGTAAAGTAATATGTAAATAACATGGTGCTGTTTTGGCCTGATATGTGTCAAACAGGGTGAGCTCTAACAGGATATAATGTTATTATTAAATGAAAATTTCCAGCCGGATAAGAAGTACATAACTTACTCTGAGGTGACTGAGTCCAACAACAGGAGGTGCCGAGAGGAGCTCAGACGAAACTAGCGAGTCCCACCGTCATGACACCGGAGGAAGGAAGAGCCTCCAAAGTCAACCCGCTCGGACACCATGACGCCAACCGCCTGTCAGCGGGTCCTGAAACCCGTCCGAGCAGCTCCGGTGATCAAAAGTTATCTGTGGAGACAACCACGGGGTGAAGCAGATGCGCTGTTTAGTTTATATGACCGCAGCTAATTCAGCTAGCTTCGCTTTTGTTCAGAGAACGTTAGTTTCCGGTTTGTTCTAGGACGATTAATCGATGTCAGAAAAACAAGAAAGCCGTCCAAAGCAATCGAATACAGAGAAGATAGATAGCTAGAATGATAGAATGATAGATGATAGAATGATCTTTTTTTGTTTTGATTGTTTGTTTAAATAGGAAATCAGCAGTGGTGGGATGTAACTAAGTACAAATACTTTGTTACTGTACTTAAGTACATTTTTCATGTATCTGTACTTTACTTAAGTAGAATTAAATGTGGGTACTTTTACTTTTACTCCACTACATTTTACATGAAGTATGTACTTTCTACTACACTACATTTCTATAATGTGTTGAGTTACAAGTTACATTCACGTTGGAGCTTTTTGATTTGTCGTTAGTTTGAAAGTAACTGTTGGTCCATTGAATCAAAGTGGACAGGTAACATTAGACCCACCTTCAAGAAGAGCTGGACCAATCATTCTAGTACAGTGTCATTGAGCTGGGAGCACCCACAGCACCACTAACACACCCAAAATGGATTCCACCGCCTGTCAGCCAGAAGATATGCACCACTCATGGCCTTATTGAAAGACTGTTCAGTACAGCAGGACAGATTCTCTCTCCCAAAAGAGCCAGACAGAACTCAAAAAACTTTGAAAACCGACTTCGGAACTTGAACAAGAAATTATTGCTGCAATATTAAAATGTGTCAGTTCATGGGACCTGCAGAACATCACATCCATGTAATCTCCTGACAGGCCACATCACAATACAGGTAGTCCTCGACTTACGACGGCCTCGACTTACGACGTTTCGGGGTTACGTCACGCATCTCATTATAAAAATAAAATAAAATTTACAAATGTTTTGAAAAATCTTATTTTATGTGTTTAAATGTTCTTGATTTTATGTGTACAGCACTTTGTTGCAGCTGTGGTTGTTTTAAATGGCTTTATAAATAAAGCGTTATTGTTATTATTATTACAGTATTTAGAAGTCGATTTACGTAGTTTCCGACAGTTTTAGGCAGTTTTTTGTTAGCTTCGGTTAGCTCCGGCCTCGACAGCCGGCTTTGGACGGACCGTGTGTCCGATCAGAGGTTGCCTCGCTCGGATACATGAGCTGGAAATGCTCGGTGAACTCTGTGGATGTCTCAGGCGGAGGAACGGCCTCGCGGCCTCGGATGTTGCTGGGACCCCGAGCTAACATAAAACGCGAAGGTTGCCAACTCCTTGATAAATAAATAACCCAGCTGGCATTCGACCGACATAAACGTTTAAATATGGTTGAAATAACGTCAGTTTAAGAAAAAACATTCATTCAACATCAAAACAATGTTGAACACCAAACCATTGAAATGGTGTTGTTAACTCACTATGGATTCACCTTTGAAATATAAACCAGTTTTGAGTTGTATGTATTATCAACATTATTTTTCACAAACGTGACTAAAAGATTTTGCTGGAATATGTTAGTTGAAAAATAACCTTGTTCCAACATCCAATCAATGTTGATTAATTAACCGTTGGAAAAGTGTTGACACATGAATAGTGATGCAATGTTGAAACCTCAACTATGAATCTAATGTTTGAGTTCTTCAACCCTTTTTATTTTCTCCCGGCGTCTTTTCGGAACTTTTTTTTTCTTCTTTTTTTTTTGTATGGTGAACGGTGTGCGCATTAGATGGCGGTAATACACCGGAAGATTGTAAACTGCCGTAAAACCTCACAGAAGAAGAAGAAGAACGGTGTGCGCATGCGTGAAGTCACAGAGGCTTTGCGCGGGCTGGCAGCTACAACAACGGTAAGTAAAGTTTTGTAAATCACATTAGTTAATAAACCCGTGACAAACTTTGAACTATTATTTTGGGGCATACAGTCAACAGCAGAATTTACCAACGGCTTACTAACTGTGCTGATATTTTCGAGCTGTATATTTCGAGCCGATTTTTTCGAGCTAGCGTCCGAGCTAGCTGGCTACACTGGCTCCGCACGGCGGTCTCATTGATATGGCTGCGTATTTGCTGCGGAGGTCGGACCGGAGCGGAATGCATGTAGTGTAGCTAGCAGTCCAGTGTTAAAAACAGACAGACACTCCATGTGGCCATGGTGAGACACTTAATCAAATATTCTCATTCATCTCTGTCTTCTTTGCAGAACAGAATGAGGCATGGTGATCTTAAACTGTTCTTCTGCTTCGTGTGTAGGCAGATGAGGCCTACCACATCGGGCTGCTTCCTTCCCAACAGAGTTACCTCTCCATGGAGAAAGTTTTAGAAGTGGCCAGGAGGTCAGGGTCCCATGTGAGGAACATGACAGGCCACTTTTTTCCTTAAAGTCATAAAGAACGTTTCATCCTCCATCTTTAAAAAAATAATAATTTCCACCTTTCTCTTCATTAAACGTTACACGTTTGTGTTTACAGGTAGTCCATCCTGGTTATGGCTTCCTGTCAGAAAACACAGAGTTTGCAGAAGCTTGTAAACAGGAAGGAATCATCTTCATCGGACCGCCTTCTTCAGCCATCCGAGACATGGGCATCAAGAGGTGACCCACCTTCCTGAAACACATATTTTTGAGTTTTTCTGATGAGGACTGAGC
>JBBPBX010032653.1:0-22536 GCA_038048925.1 Garcialebias charrua
ATAAAAGGTGTTTTAAACTCATCCTACTCTCTTGCAACATTCTAAACAATGTTTCAATAATCTAAATGCTCTAAAAGACACATAATGTCATGATTACAACTCTCTGAATGCTCTCTGTCACCTGCCAGTGCTCTCAGCCACGCCCACTTCACTGCAGGAGTAAGCTTCTCCTGCAGCTGTGTGCTGCACACAGGTAGTAAATAATTTATTTTAAATAAAAATTTGATGCTGATTGTGCGGCTCATCCAGCAATCAGCCAGTTGTGTGTCATGTCCAATCTTATTTTGAAAAAACTGCGATATAGCGAGTCCGCAAAAAACGAACCACAAAGTAGCGAGGGACTACTGTATTACTGTTGGAAAAATCAGTTGACAGAATTCTTAGCCTTCTGTGTCTCTAATCAACGTGATCAATGAACTACTTGCATGTTGGACGGTTTCTGTCTCAGTACATCATGGTATTTATCCGGTCTGTGGTGTTTGACCTTGATTTCCCCCATCAGTTAGTTGCGCTTCTTCATCTAATACCCAGCTGTGTCCACCCACCTCCAAAACAATAACATGTTTACTCCTCTGCTCCTCAAACAGCTCAATACAATTAATTTTGACAGACAGCTCCTCAATCTCTTAAATCAATTATTATGACTCATTTAATTAGGGACCCATTCCTGCCCTGCTCCTTTGTAATCAAATGAATAATTCACTGCTCGATCATTCACCACCGACACTAATCCACTTAAATCACCTTCCACTACTGCCAGACACTTGGTATTAAATTGAGTATAATGTTGAAATGCAAAGTACGACTGTGTACGACCGGATAATCATTAAACAAAATGTGTTCAGAGTGACAGAATGAGTTTTCTGCACCAGATGTTTGAAGGTGTTTTGCCACCTGGGCATCAAATAGTGATGAAACCAATAAAATTAGAAGTCTTGTTCAAAAATAACAACATGATGTCACTCTCACATCACTGTCATGTCCTGTCGATCTCTTTCATTTTCAAAGGATCAAATTTCTTTAATTAAATTAGCACAATTGTTAAAAAAAGACTTGTTTTTATCACTTTAAGATTCTTTTTAAACTGTCAAAACCTGAAAGCGACAGATATCAACCAAGGAAAGGAGTTTCCTCTGCAACACCTTTTCACCCTCTCAGCCATCTTTAGTTGTCTCATCGTGAGTCTTTCTGCATTAAATGTTTCCTTTAACAAGTTAAACACCCTTTATAATTGAAACCAAATATATTATGTATAAAACAAGTTTTAAAAAAAGTCACACGCGAATATTTAGTTTGACAGTTTTTCAGTATATTGGTCCATCTTGGGCCCAGCCATCCACTACTGCAGGTTGATTTGGGTCATGACTGAAAGAGTAAGATCATGGATGTGTGTGAAATGTGGGTCCTTTTGTGTGGCGTCTGGGTGTAGCCCTAGACGACCATTTCAACCAGTTTAATTGATAAACAGCTTAACAATTTGTCTTGTTGAAGAAACAAATGATCATTTTCATTTCAGTGATAATGACGACGTTACAGAAATAAGTTTGCTCTGACTCAGAAGAGAGGCTGGTTAAGTGGTGAGCCCTCCACAGACGCAGCGAGTTTTGGTTGGACCATTCTGTCAGTGGCGGTGGAGATGTTGACCTCACTGTTGGTCATCACATCCAGCTACTTCCCACGCTACATGACTCAGTGAGGCTGGGGGTGTTCTGTCTCTGGCACCAGACTCCTGTCTCAGCTTCAGTCTATGATAATAATCACTATTATCGTGTTATTAGACCTAACACATGCCAGCAACAGGTGTATGCTTTGAAAGTGTTATTAATATATTTTAAAAAACTGCTAAGGTGACACCGTGAAACTTCCTATTTTTTCATTTTCTGTTAGTTATTGATCCCACAGGGGGATATAGTGTGTCATTGTAGGAAACCCAGCATGTTCACAGCAGCAGCTTACAGTGAGGTCCCAGGAGAACTTTCTGTGTCCCAAATCCTGACTATGAAGTGGCTCTGGAGACAACGGTGCTAGAGTCACAGAACAAAACGACTACCATTATGAAACTCATTTGCAGCATATTAGGAAGAATAAATTACTGACTTGGTAATATGAATTGCTTGGTAAATATAAACTGGTTAAAACTTGCTAAGGGTACAGAGAACTGTACAATTTAAACTGTAAAAGTTGTAAATGACTTGATTTCACTGTAAACTTGAAATGTTGTTGCTAAATGGGCAACAGGGAAGTCACTTTACACATGTTCTGAATCAAAAATGATTATGGATTTGGTCAGCTGGTCCCTCATTACAAATAATACATTTTTTCCACCAGACGACAGGGTGCAGGACAGCCCTCATGCCCTGAACGGACCCACGCAGCTGGGTATGTCATTGATTCCTGGGGTGATTGGAAGATGATGTGCCTGTCTGTGCTGTCCGTGGAGGATGTAAAAGATGTATACATTATTGGATTTATGATAACAGGGTTTCTGCTTTTTGGATTTGGCAAATACCTTGGATATTGACGAATTAAGAAGACGTCAGCAGCGGTTCCAGCCATGGTAAAGCTGCCAGCCTTATTATGTGAAGGACTAATTTGTGCTTCGAGCGCTCAGACTCACATTACCGAGCTCAACCGCGAGCTGGACGCAGTCACTTGCGGCTCCTGGAACTCGCCAGCATAAAGGATTCGACCTTGGAGAATGCTACATCAAACATGGATCGGGTGGAATGTCCACAAATCTGGCTGTTTGGATTCTCCATTGAGACTACCAGTTTAACTTTGAAGGCAGACAGAAGACAGAGTCTGGAGGCTCTAATGGTACATCCAGACCGAACGCGATTTCAACGGCAAAAAAGCTCAACACGCACGCAAGTGGACGCACTTTGTGTCCAGACTACGCACTTTGTGTCCAGACTAAAAAGCCAGAAGCGAAACTGCTGCGAAAACTGCTGCTCAGGGTTGCCAGATAAGAATTAATGAATCATCTAGTACTGTTGCTTATTTTTTATTTTTTTTACCCAAACTGTCATATTTGCTGCGTGAGGGTCTGATAAGATTAATAGTGTGTTGAGTTTAGTGAACATTTGCACTGAAAAGGGGTAAAAAAATAAATAAATAAAATAAAATTCATGTTTAACTGGCAACCCTGCTGCTGCGGGGTGTGTGGGAGGAGCTTACCGGTGTACCGAGTCGTCAATTCTCGAAGTCGAACAGCCGGGTACTTTGTCACGTGACTGTGTTGCGGAAGTCTTGTTTGGGGGTATACAAACGAGTGCTTCGGCGGGTGAAATTGGTAAAATGGTGAAAAGTTGCTGCGTTAAGGACTGCACTTCGCACATAAAAAAACATCCCGATAGAAACTACTTCATTTTTCCTACATCAGGAGCGAGAAGGGAGAAATGGAAAGCTGCAGTCAACAGAGGCATCCAAAAACCAGATGGATCTGTAAATCCTGCAAAGCTTTGGTCACCACGAAGCAAGCACACGTATGTGTGTTCGGCACATTTTATTACCGGTACGTATTAGTATTGCTTTTAGAAACATAAAAAAGAAAATAGAGGTAATTTATAACAGTTGTTAGCACTGTAATTGATTAAACATCAGTAGGCCATGCACTTGCCTGGCCAGTGTTGAGTCAAATACGTAAAAATACACCTTTTCTGAGACTGTTGTAATTCTAGTCTTTGTTATCTTTAGGACGGAAAGTAAATGTCCAGTCCCATCCAGACTATGTTCCATCCATCTTCCCTCAGCGCCCAGAGTCAGTTGAAGTTGCAGCTAACAAACCTTCCCTAAAGGTTGCACGATATGAAAGAGCTGCTCGGAGGGCCAAGAAACCAGGTATGTAATGATTTAATTTACTAAGGGAATACGTAACTTAATATATATATCTTCATAACAGATAACCTAAACAGTGAGGAAAACCTGAAACCTAAAACAAAGAAAGTTCTAATATTGTGTTCATGTGTGTGTCAGAAATATTAAAGTACTGTGTGTTACTGCTAACATGATTAAAATATTTCTCCTCTTTTTCCAATAGCAGTAACGCCCAAAGCACGAAGAAAGCTTTCCATGCCAGAGAGATCCACAGCATCCCCAACACATCATTTGGCTTCACAACAGCCGTCGGAAGATGACACGCATGTCAACAATTCATTGATTGACTTTGCCACACTGTGCAGCGCAGAGCTCCTGACACCAGCATTTACTAGGGGCAAAACACAACTGTCTGCAAAAGAAGTTGAAGTTTCACGAAAAATTTCATCTGTCCTGCTCCACTGAAGGTTCCTGCTCCTCCGAAGGTTCCTGCTCCTCCTCAGGTTCCTGCTCCTCCTCAGGTTCCTGCTCCTCCTCAGGTTCCTGCTCCTCCTCAGGTTCCTGCTCCTCCTCAGGTTCCTGCTCCTCCTCAGGTTCCTGCTCCTCTGAAGGTTCCTGCTCCTCCTCAGGTTCCTGCTCCTCCTCAGGTTCCTGCTCCTCCTCAGGTTCCTGCTCCTCTGAAGGTTCCTGCTCCTCTGAAGGTTCCTGCTCCTCCTCAGGTTCCTGCTCCTCCTCAGGTTCCTGCTCCTCCTCAGGTTCCTGCTCCTCCTCAGGTTCCTGCTCCTCCTCAGGTTCCTGCTCCTCCTCAGGTTCCTGCTCCTCCTCAGGTTCCTGCTCCTCTGAAGGTTCCTGCTCCTCCTCAGGTTCCTGCTCCTCCTCAGGTTCCTGCTCCTCCGAAGGTTCCTGCTCCTCTGAAGGTTCCTGCTCCTCTGAAGGTTCCTGCTCCTCTGAAGTCCTGCTCCTCCTCAGGTTCCTGCTCCTCTGAAGGTTCCTGCTCCTCTGAAGGTTCCTGCTCCTCCTCAGGTTCCTGCTCCTCTGAAGGTTCCTGCTCCTCAGGTTCCTGCTCCTCTGAAGGTTCCTGCTCCTCCTCAGGTTCCTGCTCCTCCTCAGGTTCCTGCTCCTCCTCAGGTTCCTGCTCCTCCTCAGGTTCCTGCTCCTCTGAAGGTTCCTGCTCCTCCGAAGGTTCCTGCTCCTCCGAAGGTTCCTGCTCCTCTGAAGGTTCCTGCTCCTCTCAGGTTCCTGCTCCTCTGAAGGTTCCTGCTCCTCCTCAGGTTCCTGCTCCTCTGAAGGTTCCTGCTCCTCCTCAGGTTCCTGCTCCTCCTCAGGTTCCTGCTCCTCCTCAGGTTCCTGCTCCTCTGAAGGTTCCTGCTCCTCCTCAGGTTCCTGCTCCTCCTCAGGTTCCTGCTCCTCTGAAGGTTCCTGCTCCTCCTCAGGTTCCTGCTCCTCCTCAGGTTCCTGCTCCTCTGAAGGTTCCTGCTCCTCTGAAGGTTCCTGTCAGGATACATGTGGAGCGAGTGATTGGACTGATGAAGAACCGTTTTGGTATCCTGAAAGGTTCTTTACCTGTTCGCTGCATACAGAGTTGCAAAGACGAAAGTATGGATTGCCCACTGTCAAGCTGTGACAAAATTCTGACTGTTTGTGCATCACTGACAAACCTGGGACAAGGGATTGTTTTTAGACAATAGTACTGCTGCATGCAGTTAACCTGTTGGCTTTGTTTTAAAAATATTGACCAATTGAGCCTACAGTTGTATATATGGTATGATAGTGTTTCATTTGTAAAGTTCAAATTTTAGTTTGTTTATTTGATAATTATTGTAGAAAGTAATACTTTCTGAAAATAGTGTCATAATATTTTTTATTCTTCTGCAATCCTTTGATTTGATTTGTATTTTCGGTGGCATGTGAAAGAGCTGTTTTAAAACTGAAATGCTTAGATAGGATACAAATTATGAAAAAAAAATTGTCTGTCTTTAATACAATGAGTAATAAACATTAAAAATAGGACGAAACCATCATTTATGTTGTGCTGTTTCCCTTTTTTATGTGAACATTTTTGCATATTCAGTTTCAGTATGAAAAACTTTTAAAAATATTAGTTCTACCACTGACATGAAGTTTAAACAAGCTTAAAGGTGTCATTAACAGTATTGAATGTGCGTCTTTGCTTCAGACTTTGACAAACATACTTGTTCTGCAACACTGTGAGACTTAATTAACTTTTGCTTGTATACAACAGCTAACAAACAAGATGATAAAGAACCAACAATTAGAGAAAACAATTTTTATTGTTATTGTTGCACTGAAAAATACACTGCAGTCTTTCATTGTGCGGTCCACAGACAATGAACGACATAATTTTGCAGCTCCCGTTGTGCAAATACATCAGAACATTAAGAAAGATAAAATACAGAGGTAAAAATTGAATAAAAATAGATAAAATAAAAAATACAGTAAAAACAACAGTATCAGCCATATCAAAAAGTCAGGTGGCCATTATTGCACATAACCTTATTGCACATAACCACAGTGTTTGCAAGTTAACCATGTGTGTTTATAAGTCTTAACTGCTGTTAGATAATGAACAATAAAATAATTTTGCAGCTCCCGTTGTGCAAATAAATCAGAACATTAAAAAAGATAAAATAAAGAGGTACAAATACTGTATATATTATTATTATTTACCCACATATCAACCGGTAGTTTATACGGACATTTTTGGAGTCCAGACAGTTTCAGTTTCATACTGTCCCGCTGTCGCGCATCTGGTAGTAAACTGTCTTCGTATTCATAAGACATCCTTCCAAAGATGTGTGCTACACAAAAATATTCGATTCGACTTTACTAGCAAACAAAACCAGAGCCTCTGAACAAAACGAATTCCAATGGTCTAAACCGCAGTTTACCCCCACAACGAAACCTGATGTTGAAATCACGTGATGCGTGACATCACGTCGACTTCGAGAATGCACTCCGCGAGGCGAGGAGCTTTTTATTTCTGTCTCTGTGGAGCAGACTTGACTGGTCGTGAAGGAATTGTCGCGAACACACAGCTACAATGAGTTTCTCTTCCATAGTCCATGACTCCGCGGGTTTTTTCTGTGTTCCACAAACAATACGTCACATGCGCAATGGTTTCCGCGTCACTGGTTTCCGCGTCACATAGGGACTCTCCCCCTGACCCCCTCTCTTCTCCCCCGACTCTCCCTGATTGGTTGACACACCAACCAATCGGGTAGAGTTTGAGCGGCGTTTGAAAGTTGAACGGCGAAATCTTCAGCATGTTGGAGGCGTGCTTTGGAGGTTGACGCGGGTTCACGTGCACGGAAATCGCTCTCCAGCACGCTCAACACGCACGCGACGTGACGCAAGACGCCAGGAGGCGCATGGAGGTGCGTCCCCCATTGACTTTGCATGTAAACTGGACGTTCCTGCAGTTGAAATCGCGTTCGGTCTGGATGTACCATAACAATTGTTGTTGATCTGAATTTGGCCTCCCTGCTGGCCTTGGGCTGCTAACTTATCTCAAACTGCTCCTGGGGGATATGTGACTAGAAGCTTAACCCCCCCCCCAGGACATCTGTGGTCTTATCAGATCCATGAGGCTAATAGACACTGTACCATTTTATCAGAACTTCTGGAACTCAACGCTTTTGTCGACCTCTATGCATAAATGTATTAGGATGTCATTGTATGTTGCAGCTTTATGTTGCGAGGTCTATTTTTGCATCTTTTATACTGTTTCCTGGCCAGGACATGGTTTTTATTGTCTCCCTCCATCCTCGTGTTCTTTGTTCTCATCTGCCTGTATGTTGCATGTAACAGCTCTCTCTTGTAAATGAGTCTTCGAGGCTCAATGGGAACTAACCTGTATAAATAAAGGTCTAATAACAATAAAAATGTCTAAGATTGTCATCATTGTCTGTTCCCATACAATGTCGAAATTAGTTCTCTGCATTTAACCCATCACACCATCACATCAACAACTCATCACAGACTTTCTGATGTTAAACATAATCATCATAAATGATCAAAATAGTCCATTTGCTTACATGATTGTGGTGTTTCATAGACAGTGACTTTAATGAAAGCAATTTGTTGGAGACCTCAGTAATGAGACAGCAATCTGTAACAACATGATGCTGGCAACTGACAGGATCCAGAATGTCTGTGTGACGATGCACACATTTTGATTTTCATGCTTCTCCCTCCTCGAATACATCAAGTTACTGGTGCTTTAAAAAAAACAATTGTTTCCTTTTGTGTAAGGATGACTGTTCTCCAGTCAGCGGTCACAACGGTTCACATGGATTCTGATGTCACACAAGCCTAAATAATAAACAATGGAAAGAAAAAGGCAAAACAATAGAATCAGCAGTTTCAACTTTCAAATTGCACTTGAATCTAAAAACTAGTTCTAATTTTAAGTTCTCCTAGCTTCAATTTTAACTTGTTGTTCAGTCTCTGCTGATGGAGCCAAACCATGATGCTGATGCCACCATGCTTCATTGTGAGGGTGTTCTTCTAACAATAAATTGAGTCGTTGTCCTAAACGGCCAAAAAGTTCAGGTTGTTATTTGATCATACCAGCTACAGGTTTTCCTCATTTCTGGTGGGGTCCACCCACTCTCAGCAGGTCTGTTGTGGCGCTGTGTTCTTTACATTTTCTAATAATACATTTAATGATGTTTCGTAAGATGTTGATTTGAATTCCAGGGTGTTCGGTAACAAAATAAAAATAAAATAGGGGGGTTGGAAGTTGCTGGGTAATGTGCAACCTGCTGAGGAGATTAAACGAGGGCTGATATTTTCACTGTTACAATTAATAATTGTTATTTGTCCTTCTGATCATATAAAAGTAATGGAATTCACATGATCAGGTTTGAAACAGCAACCTAAGAGAAACACTTAACTTTTACTGTCACATTAAGTTTTTTTTTTGTCATCATATCTCTGGCTATCTGGATGAAACATATTTTTGCTTCTAACTAATTTAGTCCCCACTAACCCTGAGAAAAAAACAGCTTTTTTCAGAAATGCCCCAACAAATACCAGGGGAATGGAAAAGTTAGCTGTAAATTTTGTGGGTTTGTTACTGCAAACATTTCACCACTGGTGATATAAATTATTTATCTGTGCAGCGTTGTGAGCACACAGTTCCACTGTCTTTTCAATTATTTACTATGACTAAGTGCAAACTACAGTAAACTTCTCTGCTTCGTACAGAGGCAGTGGATTAAGTATAATTTGCAACAAAAATGTAAATTTTTCGTCTCTTTTCAAGGTCAAACATGAGCAAGTTTCATCAAAGGTATGAAATATTGGTGAGAAAGCTTTGCTGTCTAAGGAACGTAATGATATTAGCCTGGAGGTGCCACGGTCTTGGTTCTTTACCACTTATTACTCATCTCATCTGATTAAAGGTAAAGTGTTCATTAGTTTTCTCAATATGTTTTAAAATGTCAGACGCTTGCAGTGGAGGAGTGGTGTGGCTCTACATCATAAGAAGGCAACTTCTGTTGCTGGTTGTCCCTGTGGGGGACATCAGTCAAACAAAAGCAGCAGGTTTACACTTGTTTTATTGTTTTATGATAAGGAACTTGGAAAATGGAGAGAGAATAAACAAAGCGGGAAACATATTTAATCAAGATCAGCTGGATGCACAAACGGGACAAATGAGAGAAAGAAGGTTTTAAAATGCTGCCATGAGCACACGTCTCCTTGTTTTCCATTCATATTCATCATCCCACCTGTTTGAACTCATTCAACTCCCCGAGTGATCCTCAGCTCTCTGCTCTCCATCTTTTCTTACCTGGCAGGAGCACACGGAGCATTTATCGCTGTCCAGCACCCAGATCTGCCCGCTGTGCTTGACCTTGTTGTCATGGATACAGTCTCCGGTGCAGTTATGCCCATGGGGGCACCGGCAGTCGTAGCCTCCCTCCAGGTTGAAGCACACTGTGTCGTTGGCACAGGTGTTCCTCCCCGTCTTGCATTCATTAATATCTGCAGGGAGCACAAGAAAAATGACGTTGGACATATGCTCAGCGCAGGCGATGCTGTCTCTGTGCACAAGCTGTGAAAAATGTCCATTAGAAAAGACGTTAATGCTGCTTTGCTGCAGAACGCAATGCAACAAAAACCCTGAAGAAACACACACATTTTAAATGTTGAGCGATGCAGGCTGTGTGAAACGGTGTTGTAACCCAGAAACCCACTTTTGGCCCAATTCAAGCTTTCCGAGGTGCGGACGGGTTATTATTTAGTTGTTTGTTGGAGAGTGCCTTTAATGTGCTTGTTTGTCTCTCCCGCCTCCTTCAGCTCAAACTGACAACTCAGACGGGGTCAAAGAGCGCAGCACTACTGTTACGGGCTTTGCCTCCATGTTAGTGTTGATTGAGGGGCTCTGTCCTGACAGCGCCGACACGTCTCCCGACACGCTGAATTAGAGACAATGTTCCAAAAAATGAACAGGCTGCTGGAAAAACAAAGCGACATTTTGGAAAAAGAAAGAACAGAACAGAAAGCGAACAATGCACACATACACACAGTTTCTCAAATGAAATCCTGTATTAAAATAAACTGATAGCAGCTGACTATTGGGTTTAACAACGTTCTTCAGTTTTACATAAATAATCAGAATCTTGATGCTGTTTTGAAATGGAGATGTGAAAATACTCTTTACATTAATCAAGTTTACAGAGAAACTTGGTGAACCAAAGACCAACATGTTCTTTATTCCTATGTTCACACACTTTACGTCTATATGAAAGTAAAAACTCAGATCTTTTGAAGAAGGGTTCCGTAGTAACAATCTTACCTGTTGTAGATGGTTCTTTGAATGACTTCAAATTGAAAAATAATAATAATAATTTCTAAAAGACAACTGAACAGCTAGTCTGAATGGGTCCAAGATCAAAGTGGACTGTTGCTGTCTCAGAACAACAATCTTCTACAGTGTAGTTGTTCATGGAAACATTATTTTATTCACTTTAATATTGGGGCCAGTTTTGCATTATGTTGTCATCCTTGTAAAAACTTTTGTGACGCTCTTGCCTGGAGTGACCACAGATAAACCGGATCACTGCAGCCTCTGTTGCTCCTATTTGTGCTAACAAATTATTAACAAACAAATAATTTCACATGCATGATAATGTGTAATGTAGAACTGCATGAGTGATAAAATAGTGCTCAGATGAAACGTGTTACATTTCTTTGGACTGGAGTTGTAAGATGGAAACAGTCCACTTCAGGTTGGCCTCCCACAGATTAGCAGTTAGCTCATCAATCTGGTCAAAATTAAACTATTTTTTTCAATCTGTTCACATAGTTATCTACAAAAAGTAAGATACAAAATGACTGTAATCTTTCCATGGAACCCCTCTTCAGCGTTTTGAAGTGACGCTACAATCAGTAAAGTTGAACATGAGACACAGTAGTTCCTCCTTTATCAAGGGGATCTGTACCCTGAAGCCCCGCGATAAGTGAAAACCTGCCAAGTAGGAATAGTAGTACAAGTAGTAAGTAGTAGTATAGTATTTTTATATACCTGTATATGTTATGGTGTTTTAAACACTTCCTACACTCTTGCAATATTTTAAACAATGTTTCTGAACTCTAAACGCTCTAAAAGACAGAACGTCATGATTTCCGCTCCCTGCCTCTGCTGCTCTCAGCCACCTGCAAGTGCTCTTGGCCACGCCCACTTCTCGCTCTGCACTGAGAAACAGCTGATCAGCTGCAGCAGGAAGTTTATCCTGCAGTATGGGCTGCACAGAGGTGCAGCCGGTGATAAATAATTTAAAATAATTTAAAATAAAAATCCCATGATGATTGTGCGGCTCATCCATCAATCAGCCAATTGTGTGTCATGTCCAATCTTATTTTGAAAAACCGCGATAGAGCGGGTCCGCGATAAACGAACCGCGAAGTAGCGAGGGACTACTGGTATTAGCATCAAAGTTGTGTTTTTTATGTCAACAAAGTGAAGATGGGTAACTCACCCACACATGATTCCCCATTGGCCGAAAACAGGCCGTTGTCATGGTAGCCGTCCCGACACTCGCAGTGGTACCAGCCGGGCAGGTTGACACAAGTGGATTTACCATCGCACTCGACAAAGCCGTCCGCACACTCATCGATGTCTGAAGAAGAGGAGCGACACTCAGATATCTACACAAGATGCACAGCAGCTTTTAAAAAGTGACCGAGACACCGAGCTCCGTCGTGGCCTCTCGGGCATTTGAACGTCGACTGGTTCATAATGAAAACCCAACATGTGTAGTCTTTGAGACACCAAAGGCTTCGTTGATCAAACAGCCACAGAATGACACGTCGTGTATCAATAAAAGATAGCAGGGAATAAATAAATCTGATCTAAGAATCTGACTCCTACAAGAGGAGTTTGAAGCGCGGTGCCACAAAGCTCTTCCACGTGTGCAGACACGCAGGAAAACAAACGATTTCCAAGGCGACTGCACTGTTTGGCGAGTCGTTTTGCTCGGACGAGGCTCGCTGCGACGCTGTGAGCACACACTCAGCAAATGGCTCTGGGTGGGCGTCAATACATGGAGCTGATGTTTATTTTCACCGAGCACCACTTAGAAAAAGACTTGGCCCTGCCTCCTCTTCCAGATGAAGTGCTCTGACTCTCTCCTCCCTGTATTTGTCTCCCTGTCATTCTCCGTTTGACTCTTTATTCTTTTTCTTTGTTTTGCTTCTTTTCTTCCCCGCTCCCTCATTCTGGCTTTCATTACAGCGGGCCGCCCAGCAGACATCAACCAAGAAAAATCCAATTCACTCGTTAACAATGAGCATAATGCACACAGAGAGACAGATTGGTCTGATATTCCAGCTAACGTTTAATCAAGCCAAGGCCCCAGACCCACGTGAAAGAGGAAATAAAGGCCATTATTATGCAGCAGGGCGAAAAATGTTTAGGTTTGGACATTCACTGTGATTAAATGCATCTGCACAGCCACTGATGGCTTTCTTTATGATTAAACATGATGCATGATGCGCCACTCTCATTATGAAAATGGCAGTGTGTGGTGTATGACCTTCTTCACATCTGTATGGCATCAGTATCCCCCACCAAGCGACAGGCAGAGAGGCTCATGGGCCCCCCTCCACCACCACTACCACCCAGGCTGTAATAGGATTAAGATCTATTGGCTAATGAGCCCTGAGCCTTTAAATAGAATTTCTGCAGCAGATTAACCGTTGATCAAATGTCCCACAGATTAGAGTTTTATCTTTCAGGAAGAAAGGGACTCACATTTGTCTGAATTTGCCAGTAATTTGCTGAAAAAGAGTTCAAGGCTGAGCGCTCTTTGAAGGAATATGCCACCCGCCACCTTTTATGCCAGTTTTAAATGGAAGTCGTTTCATAACGAAAAGGGGTGGAGTTACATCTGTTTAGGTTAAACTTTGAAAATATTACGTGCAGTCTCGTAACGTGAGATGTTGCGAGACATGATAGAGCTCAGCGTGTGTGTTAGGGATGACTCTCAGCAACTACTGCAGCAGAACTTAGCTTAATATTTGTAAATGTGAAAAATATTAGAACCATTTTTTGTGTTTGCTCATTTTAATTATCTGTAGTGGCCAGTTTGAATTAGGACAACTCCACAAGTTCATCATTTGTAGATTTAGATCTTGTGGTTACTTGTTGGGAGATTCATAAACATCTGTCCAGTTGATAATGCAGTATTTTGTTCACAGACAGGACTGACACCAACAGGTAATGGTAAAATACTTAACTAATACTGTAGTTTGTAGGTGCTCAGAATATTTAATTAGCATCTATTTCAGCTATTACAACCCCAAGTTATTGCCTAAAGTGTAAAATGAACAGAGACTTAGTCATTTTTGTGTTTTTTTGAAGGTCGGTTGCCTTTGGCAGCCATCTTGAATGAGGGTGGCTCCAAAAGTTAATCACTTGCAGATTTAAAAAAATACTTTCAGTTTCATTAAAATCTGCCCATTACTGTAATTCCATATACTGTACAGTATATTTTGATAAAAGACATACAAAGTTGGCCCCAAGAGTTTATAACCAAGTAAAAATTAAAATAAAACTATTTTTGTGTGCCATAGTGAACTGGGTTGACTCCAAATGTTGATCTATTGTAGATAGACAATGATGGATCACATTGTGGCCGTTTCATTTAGCTCTTTCTATGGTCCATGAGATATTTTGCCAACAGTTCAGCTGCACAGACAGACACAAGCAAAAAAAGAATTGTCAGTTTCACCTTTGAAGGCATGTGATAAAACCCACACATCTTTTGCTCTCATATTGGATGTTGGCTCAGTGTTACGACTCTAATCAGTAATTTGTTGAAAGCAGAGCAGCTCGTTTTCTTCAATTAGGGTCAGCTTAAAGGCACACAGTTGGAAATCACAGGCCTGCATCAACTAATAAGAATAGCTAATCTTTGAAAATTATTCTAAATTATCCACACTCCTGAAAAGAGATCTACAAAGCTTGTAGGCCTACTTGTATTTACCTGTTTGTTCCAGCATGAGAGTGAGCTGCAGGGGCAATTCTAAGATTTGACCTTCAGGGGTGCATAGCCCCAACTACTGACATTGGCTCCCCATGGTGTGGTTTTGAGAAGTGCAGAAGTTTATAGCACCTGCTATTCCCAGATGGTCTCCCATGATCATCCAAATACTAGCCAGGCCTGACCCTGCTTAGCTTCCAAGATCAGGCATGTTCAGAGTGGCATGGCCTCACAAATAGGACTTTTATAGGCATGGAGGCTGCACAGCTGCAGAAAGAAAAGCTCTACAGAGAGTGGTGAAGGCTGCACAGAAGATGTTGGAGTCAGTCTCCCCACCATCACAGACATTTACACCTCCAGATGCAGGAAGAGAGCCACCTGCATCATGAAAGACCTCACTCATCCAGCACACTCACTTTTTGCCCCACTCCCCTCAGGAAAGAGGTTAGGGAGCATGTAGAACCACTAGACTGAGGAACAGCTTCTACCCTAAGGCTGTTAGACTCATAAACAAATAGCCAGAATAATCACTGTGAAGAATCACATCATGTTGCTGCTGATCTGTTTCAGAGTCAGAGAGTCTTTATTGTCATTTGCACCGCATGTGGTACATGTGATGAAAACGAGATTATGTACACGGGGTCCCAGTTACATCCAACAACAAATGCAAGAGAAAAACAGTAATAACATCTAGAATTTAGCCCCTTTCATAAGTCAGACCCGCGCTATTCCCGCACAGAGCAGTCCGGCTTTAATACCCATCGGGTCATTCATAAAACAAAGTTGAATCCGGCCACGACCCGCCCTCAATGGAGCATTCACAAAACGATTTGCAGCCCGGCTTGAAAAGAGGCGTGGTGAAAATCCGCAGATCAGTTGACGTACCCGAACGATCAGTTGACGTGGTGCCTGCGTGTTTAACGTGATGACGTGCTGCCTGCGTGTTTAACGTGGGACCGCAGAGGTGTCTGTAAACAAACATGGCGACGCTAGCGAACATCGTTGTGCTTATCCGAATGCTCTTGTTAATAAATGCCAAGATGCAGCAATTATTTGCGCGAAGACCGACAACATCACAAGCAAGCTTCGAGACAGCATTGCGCACATTGAGGCAACGCCGAAGGGAAAGACGGCGTATTGTTTATTTGGACTACAACCGGGCTGAACGACGTGTATGGAGGATGGAGCGACCCCAGGGAGCAGTGTTTTGGACCGAAGTACTGAACAACTTCGGTGAGGATGAATGGAGAAAACATTTTAGAATGTCCAGATTAACATTCGACGTAGTGTTCCAGCACATTCAGCCATATCTGGTCCGTCAAAGAACACGTCGAGGTCTGCCTTTGGAACCTATGCTGAAACTGGCAGTAGCTTTGTGGTGGTTTGCAACCCCGAGTGAGTACAGGTCCATCAGCTGCATATTTGGGATTGGTCTGTCCAGTGTGTGCATGTCAGTACATCTGGTGGCCGTGGCGATCAAGAAAGCGCTTTTGAAACGTACCATCAGTCTGCCAAGTGGGGAACGTTTGCGCAACGTCATAAATGGATTTAATCTTCGAGGATACCCTATGTGCGCAGGTGCCATTGATGGCACACATATTCCCATCATCGCTCCCTGCCAGTCTCCTGGTGCCTATTTCAACCGCAAAGGTTACTACTCCATTGTTCTTCAAGCTGTTGTTGACCACAACTGCCGGTAATGTGTAATCTAAGTTGTGTTTGTTCATATATTAATATTTAATCAAAAAGTGTTGCTAAACATGTACTTCCCACAGCTTAAACAGGTCACTGTTTTTTAACAAGCACTTTTTGTTACTTCAGTTTCACAGACATCTACGTTGGCTGGCCTGGTAGTACCCATGATGCCCGTGTTTTGGCCAACTCTGACATATTCCACAAAGCCGAGAGCCAAGATGGATTTCTTTTCCCCCGTGATGTAAGTACACCACTGCATATGTTTCAAACCTGCTTTGCTAACAAAAGTAATTCATTTAGGTGCATTACTTTGTATTTTACAAATATTTCACTGTAAAGTAATGTTATGTAATGGATGTTGATGCGCTTTAGTATTGTACACTTTCTGATCACTGCAAGTGAGGTTTAGCTGATCATCTGGGGCCTCATGTACAAAGACTTGCGTGGATTTCTTACTGAAACGTGACGTACGGTCAAATCCAGAAAACTGCGTACGCACAAAAACATCCAGATGTATAATAATAATAATAATGTATTTTCCTGTCATCTGCGTATGTTTCCCATACACAGACGAAATTCGTCTCTGCATTTAACCCAACCACCTACCAAGTGGTGCAGTGAGCAGCCCGAAAGCGCCCGGGGAGCTGGAGAAATAGGTGTGCACTCATAGACACNTCATTTGCACCGCATGTGGTACATGTGATGAAAACGAGATTATGTACACGGGGTCCCAGTTACATCCAACAACAAATGCAAGAGAAAAACAGTAATAACATCTAGAATTTAGCCCCTTTCATAAGTCAGACCCGCGCTATTCCCGCACAGAGCAGTCCGGCTTTAATACCCATCGGGTCATTCATAAAACAAAGTTGAATCCGGCCACGACCCGCCCTCAATGGAGCATTCACAAAACGATTTGCAGCCCGGCTTGAAAAGAGGCGTGGTGAAAATCCGCAGATCAGTTGACGTACCCGAACGATCAGTTGACGTGGTGCCTGCGTGTTTAACGTGATGACGTACTGCCTGCGTGTTTAACGTGGGACCGCAGAGGTGTCTGTAAACAAACATGGCGACGCTAGCGAACATCGTTGTGCTTATCCGAATGCTCTTGTTAATAAATGCCAAGATGCAGCAATTATTTGCGCGAAGACCGACAACATCACAAGCAAGCTTCGAGACAGCATTGCGCACATTGAGGCAACGCCGAAGGGAAAGACGGCGTATTGTTTATTTGGACTACAACCGGGCTGAACGACGTGTATGGAGGATGGAGCGACCCCAGGGAGCAGTGTTTTGGACCGAAGTACTGAACAACTTCGGTGAGGATGAATGGAGAAAACATTTTAGAATGTCCAGATTAACATTCGACGTAGTGTTCCAGCACATTCAGCCATATCTGGTCCGTCAAAGAACACGTCGAGGTCTGCCTTTGGAACCTATGCTGAAACTGGCAGTAGCTTTGTGGTGGTTTGCAACCCCGAGTGAGTACAGGTCCATCAGCTGCATATTTGGGATTGGTCTGTCCAGTGTGTGCATGTCAGTACATCTGGTGGCCGTGGCGATCAAGAAAGCGCTTTTGAAACGTACCATCAGTCTGCCAAGTGGGGAACGTTTGCGCAACGTCATAAATGGATTTAATCTTCGAGGATACCCTATGTGCGCAGGTGCCATTGATGGCACACATATTCCCATCATCGCTCCCTGCCAGTCTCCTGGTGCCTATTTCAACCGCAAAGGTTACTACTCCATTGTTCTTCAAGCTGTTGTTGACCACAACTGCCGGTAATGTGTAATCTAAGTTGTGTTTGTTCATATATTAATATTTAATCAAAAAGTGTTGCTAAACATGTACTTCCCACAGCTTAAACAGGTCACTGTTTTTTAACAAGCACTTTTTGTTACTTCAGTTTCACAGACATCTACGTTGGCTGGCCTGGTAGTACCCATGATGCCCGTGTTTTGGCCAACTCTGACATATTCCACAAAGCCGAGAGCCAAGATGGATTTCTTTTCCCCCGTGATGTAAGTACACCACTGCATATGTTTCAAACCTGCTTTGCTAACAAAAGTAATTCATTTAGGTGCATTACTTTGTATTTTACAAATATTTCACTGTAAAGTAATGTTATGTAATGGATGTTGATGCGCTTTAGTATTGTACACTTTCTGATCACTGCAAGTGAGGTTTAGCTGATCATCTGGGGCCTCATGTACAAAGACTTGCGTGGATTTCTTACTGAAACGTGACGTACGGTCAAATCCAGAAAACTGCGTACGCACAAAAAAATCCAGATGTATAATAATAATAATAATGTATTTTCCTGTCATCTGCGTATGTTTCCCATACACAGACGAAATTCGTCTCTGCATTTAACCCAACCACCTACCAAGTGGTGCAGTGAGCAGCCCGAAAGCGCCCGGGGAGCTGGAGAAATAGGTGTGCACTCATAGACACCCCAAGGTGGGTAGTGGCCGGGGCGCGAACCCGCGTCCTTCGGGTCCCAAGTCAAAAGCCCTGCCACTAGACCATCTTGGCTCCATACCAAACGTATCAAACCGTGCGTACGCCGGAATCCACGCACATTCCTTTTGTACATCACAATTAACGTGGAACTGAGCGCACGTGAGACACCTCCCCTGACACGCCTTCATTTACATATGTGAAACAGATGCAAATTACTTCCTGCATGTGTGAAGGACATGTTTGTTTGATCCCTGCGCGATCAGAAATGATTTCTAGATTCAGGAAAACAATGAATTTAATATAAGGAAGAGTTTTACGTTCTAAAGTCTATAAAAAATGAAAGTTTGGGGTGGGGTGTTTATCAATAAGATTTGAGTATGTTGCAGACGATGTGAGTTAAATGTTGTGTTTTTGTCTGTCTGTCTGTGAACAGGTGACGATGGATGTCGGTGGTGTTGAGGTGCCAGCGCACATTATAGGAGATCCTGCATTCCCCATCCGGAACTGGTTGATGAAAGGCTTCACAAATCACCAAGTGCTGAATCAGTCCCAGAAGAAATTCAACTTTCGTCTCAGCTCTGCTCGGATGGTGGTGGAAAACGCATTTGGGCGTCTGAAGGGCCGCTGGAGGTGTCTTGCAAAACGGAACGATGTAGATACAGCTTTCATGTCCACAGTTGTTGTGGCCTGCTGTATTTTACACAACGTATGTGAGGCCAATGGGGAGATATTCTTGCCAGAGTGGGAATACATTGAGGGTGAACTTCAGGTGCCAGAGCAGCCACATGATGTTGGAGCACAAATGAACAGCCACCTAGCAATAAGAGATGCCATAATGTCCATCTTGTAAATAAATTTTTCTGTGTTACACTGTGCAAGTCATAAATTACATCTGAACAGCGAGCGCCGGCATTTCTGTTAGAGCTTTAAAATGTAAATTTACTCTGTGCTAGTTTTTATGAAGTTTTGGCCACACTGAAGAATTGGCCTTTACTTAATTATATATCATTAGAAATAAGAAATAAGCACTGATATATGCAGGACAGCTGCTGCTGCATGTAAACCTGCAGACTTGACCTTAATGTCCTGCTTATGTTCTTATTTCTACCTATTCACAGGTAAAAGTGGCCACTACTGATCTGAGCAGGACATGCATTCTTTTTTTTATTAAGTTCAAGTCTGCAGGTGTAGATGCTGTCCTGCGTATGTTCTTATTTCTATCTATTCACAGGTAAAAGTGGCCACTACTGATCTGAGCAGGACATGCATTCTTTTTTTTATTAAGTTCAAGTCTGCAGGTGTAGATGCTGTCCTGCGTATGTTCTTATTTCTATCTATTCACAGGTAAAAGTGGCCACTACTGATCTGAGCAGGACATGCATTCTTTTTTTATTAAGTTCAAGTCTGCAGGTGTAGATGCTGTCCTGCTTATCTATTCGCAGGTCAAAGTGGCCACTACTGATATGAGCAGGACATGCTTTCTTCTTTTATTAAGGACAGGACATATAACAAAATAATGCATGTCCTGCTCACATCAGTAGTGGCCACTTTGACCTGCGAATAGAGAAGCAGGACAGCATCTACACCTGCAGACTTGAACTTAATAAAAAAATAAAGAATGTCCAGCTCATACCAGTATTAAAGTGGCCACTGTGAGCTGTGAATAGGTATGAAAAAAACAACAGATACAAGCAGGACAACTTGTGTTGCATTTGGACTAGACTAACCACACCTTAATTAAAAAAGAAATGTCTTGCTCATAACATTTCTAAGTGAAATTTATACTATGGCTATAACTATAAAAATGGAAGTTATAAGTTTAGGGTCATATGTTCAAAGTTTCCACTCTGAACTGTGAATAGGTAGAAGAACAATAGAGAAGTCAGTTCTGATATAAGAATGAAATTCAAGTAAATTCAAACAGTTCTATATTAGCATAAATCAAAAAAGGGATAAACTTTTCATTTCATGGATTTTAATAAATTTCATGGATTTTAATAAATAACATTTGCATTTAACTTACATGTAACTGTAAAATAAACAAAAAAATAATGTACATGTATGATGCATTGCAATGCGCTTTGGATACAATTATTGCACATTGGCTGCAGCACCAACAGTGTGCAGAAAACAAACAAACAAATAAACCATAACAATGTGCAGTTCTGCATTGAGAGAAATAGAAAAAAAGTGTGCACCTCAATGCACTTTCTATAAATTTATTGCACATTGGCTGCAGCACCAACAGTGTGCAGAATACAAACGAACCATAACAATGTGCAGTTCTGCATTGACAGAAATAGAAACAAAAAGTGCACCTCTGCATAGCGAAAAAATACAAAAAAGAAATCTGTGTAGTTATGCAAAAAACCAAAAGGTGCTATGTAAATAAATACTTCAAAATGTCCTACAGTTGCGTGAAACTGTACTGGTCTTGCTGGTCAGGTTGGTTAGGTTGTGTTATTAAACTTCTGAGGAGATAGGTCAGCTCTGCGTGTTGGTCCTGCAGAACACGAAGCTGCTCGGATTGCCACCGCTCCTGTTCTGCCCTCTCAGCTGCACGTTCATCTGCCAATCTACGCATGACTCGCTCGTCTTCCTCCCGGTCCTGGTCGCGGAGTGCCATTAGAAACTCCTTCATGCTTTCATTTTTGCTTTTCTTCCTTCTTTTGGGGGCAGGAGAAGAATCTGCACAACATAAATTAATTTATAACATCATATTACTTTGCGCTCTTGGGCCATAATGTGGTTAGTGTTATGCGGTGTTTTATCTTACCCACTCGGTTCTCCTTATCATTTTGTTGCGACGATGTGGACGGCTCATCACCGGGGGTGCCACTGTTGTCCTCGGTGTCATTGGTGGATGTTGACGGTCGACTGGACGCCTCATTTTCACGCATACTGCTAATCAGAGCGATGGGATTAGCAGAATGACTCTTCCCCCAAATCGCGTCACATAACTCGAAATACGTCCAGTCCATCCTGTCGCGCCCGCTGCGTCCGTTGTGGTCATTCACCTGGTGGTACTTCTTTTTTAAGTTTTTTAGTTTGGTGGTCACCTGGCTCTTGTCCCGGTTATAACCGCGCTCTCGCATCAGTACACCAATTCGCTCCAGGAGTGCACCATCCTTCACTGTACCGGTAAATCCCTTATCCTCCTCTGCGCGCAGAGACAGGAGTAGACGGGTTTCGGCATCACCCCAATTAGCCATTTCCGTGATGAAAAAAAAAAGAAAAACAAAAGATTCGGCGAAGAATAGCGAGTGATGATGCGAGCGAAATAAAAATGTTCTTGTTTACACTTTTGACAGTGGGCGCAGGAAAAGTACGTCATCATTCCTCACATTCCTCAAATGAGTTTGAAGCCGCAGACCATAGATATCATATATAGAACACTAGATACCGCATGGCCCGCTCTCGCCTATTGGAGCTGACGAGATTTCAGGCAGCCATCTTGAAGGCGTCCACCGCTCCACTCAGCCTTATATATTTGGCTGGCACAATATGGTATTAGCGCATTTAATCAATCATAACACGCTGAATAGTAATGCTATTGTCACATATTTAAATTTTAGGCATACAGCTATTAAAACTGCATGTATAGGAACGTATAGTTTAGCATATTTAAATATTTTTTGGTGGAATACAATAGTGTACTGTACTTTAATATATGTTTAGCAAGACACAACCAAAGATGCAATTTATTCACACACACATATATATTCAGATAAGCATATATATATATATATATATATATATATATATATATATATATATATACACATATATATATACACACATATATATATATATACACACATATATATATACATACACACATACATATATACATACACACATATATATATACACACATACTGTATATGTGTGTATGTTTATATGTACAGTATATACAGTATATATATACACATATATATAAGATATACAGTATATGTATGTATATATATGTATATATATATATGTATATATATATATATATACAAATATATACACACACACACACATATATATATAATATGTGTGTGTATA
>JBBPBX010032653.1:23062-33747 GCA_038048925.1 Garcialebias charrua
ACACATACATATGTATATATATATATATACAAATATATATACACACACACATACATATGTATATATATATGTATATGTGTGTGTGTGTGTGTATATTTGTATATATATACATATATACTGTATATCTTATATATATGTGTGTATATATATATATACTGTATATACATATAAACATACACACACATATATGTGTATACTGTGTATGTATATATATGTGTGTGTATATATATTATATATAAATACTGTATATCTAATATATATATATATATATATATATATATATATATTTATATTATATATATAGTTATATTTATATATACTGTAGTATGTATTTATATAGTTATATATATGCTTATCTGAATATATATGTATTATTACAGTATCTGAATATGTATACATAATGTGTGTGTGCATCTTTGGTTGTATCTTGCTAAACATATATTAAAGTATTGTATTCCACCAAAATTATTTAAATATGCTAAACTATACGTTCCTATACATGCAGTTTTAATAGCTGTATGCCTAAAATTTAAATATGTGACAATAGCATTACTATTCAGAGTGTTGTGATTGATTAAATGCGCTGATACTTTATTGTGCCAGCCAAATACATAAGGCTGAGTGGAGCGGTGGACGCCTTCAAGATGGCCGCCTGAAATCCTGCGCCGGAGCAAGCTATGCGGTATCTAGTGTATATATATGATATCTATGGTCCAGACATCATACTTTGGCCACCATGTTTGTAGTCCTGTAGTTTCAACTGTGTTTGTTTTGTTTCTTGCTGTGAAGTGTGACCTTGGGTGTCCTGAAAGGCGCTTTTAAATTAAATGATTATTTTTATTATTATTATTATTACTGTATACAACTTAAAACTGAGACGGCTACAGACAGAAACCTAAAACTTTAAAGTACTTCCAGAGGTATTTCATATTTGTACTCAGATGAATGACCGGAAGTGTAAAGTAACGAGTTCTTTTCGTGACTGCTGATCAGTTCACACCCACGAACACAGACACACCGGAGAAAAGACTCGACGTTCCCGCGGACAGAACATGACGTACTCACCAGGTGACACGCGGAACAAGCGGCGCTTTGATCCACCTGCAGCAGGTGAGTCTCGAACACACTTTTTCTTCTGGGTGAGGTCAGAACCGGACAGCAGCGGCTTCAGCCCGGGAAACGATCCGTGAATGTGACGATGTCCATAAATTATTTCCTGGTTCTCGTAGGTATGTGGGCGGGGCTTGGAGGTTTCAGGTGGGCAGTGTGGGCGGAGCTTCGCTCGGTTTCACGCAGGAATCTGTTGAGGTGTGGTCGCTCTCACCCACCTGAGTCAACACTTGATCAAATAAAACGAGGCTTTATGACTCAGGTCAGGGTCGAGATCAGGTGTTTTTGTTCGGACTTCCGGTTTGACCCAAACCAACCCAACCAGTTTAGCTGTATTGTCTAACGCGATTTATTCATTCATTCATTCATTCATTCAACCTTTATTTATACAGGCTAGCCTCGTTGAGTCATGGGGACTCATTTACAAGAGGGACCTGTCTCACTCACACCAAACAACCATCCACTCTCACACTCACACCTAGGGTCAATTTAGAGTCACCAATCAGCCTAACAAGCATGTTTTTTGGTCTGTGGGAGGAAACCGGAGTACCCGGAGGAAACCCACGCATGCACGGGGAGAACATGCAAACTCCACCCAGAAAGGCCCCGGACCGGGATTTGAACCGGCAACCTTCTCGCTGAGAGGCAGCAGCTCTACCAGTTGTGCCACCGTGCTGCCCAATTTACACATAACTATTTAATCAGATCAGTGCTTGATGTCGTTTTAAGACTTTTAAAATATATATCTTATTTTATTTCTATTATGTTATTATTATTATTTTTTTCAAAACATTTTTAATCAAAAATTTCATTCAACCTTTATTTATTCCATGAGCCTCGAGGACTCTTTTGCAAGAGAGATCTGTCTACAAACTAAAGAATGATGACAACAGTAACAGTAGATTTTCCTTAAGCAATCAACAATAGACAAACATAAGAGAGAAATACAGTTTTTTTTATTATTATAAATAAATGTAATTTATTTATTTATTATAAATACATGTAATATAATATTTATAAATATTGTATATTTTAGAAAAGGCCACCAATATCCCAAACTTTTGTCACTTCCACATTTTTAGCATCTCACACACTGATACTCACATCTAAAATACCGGTAATTATTTTTACCCTCCTGCTACCCATGGGTCAAAAGGGCTCACTTTGACCCATGGATAGCAGGAGAGCTAAGATTAAAATCGGCAAACCTAAATATTTTTTTTAGATTAAATAGAAATATATAAACATTATTTGTGAGTATATTTAACATTTTATTTATTTGATTTGACCCAAGAGTAGCAGGAGGGGTAAAATTATGTTTTTCCTTCATGCGTTGTCTGATCTTTGGCCTGATTTTTCCATCAGGTCTTGGGAGGAGCACTCACCTCTTCCAGCTCCTCTGGGAGGACTCCAAGGTGTTCCCAGGACAACTGAGACAAAGTCTCCAGCGTATCCTGGGTCTTTTCTGGGATCTCCTCCCAGTCGGACATGCCCGACGCACCATAGGGGCATCCTTACCAGATGAACCATCTCAACAGTCTCCTCTGGATGTGGAGGAGCAGTGGTTCTCCTCTGAGTGTCTCCTGATAACTGAACTTCTGTCTCTGAGGGAGAGTCCATCTACTCTGCAGAGGAAACTCATTTCAACCTCCTGGATCCACAATCTCATTCTTCCAGTCTCTCCAGAGTTCATGACCAGAGGTGAGGGGAGGAACGTAGACCGACCAGTAAACAGAGAGCTTTCCTTTACAACTCAGTTCCCTCTTCACCACAACGGACCGGCACAGAGTCCACAATACTGCAGACGCTGCACCAATCCGTCTGTCAATCTCACGCTCCATTCTTCCCTCACTGTGAACTTCCAATTCCATACTCACAGAGCTCCCCCCACAGTAAACCCCAAGGAACATGGTTGAATGCCTTCTCCAAGTCCACAAAACACATGTAGACTGGATGGGCAAACTCCCATGACCCCTCGAGGACTCTAGTGAGGGTAAAGAGCTGATCCAGGATGGAACCCACACTGTTCCTCCTGGATCTGAGGTTCGACCAATGATCGGACTTGCTTCTCCAGTACCCCTGAATAGACCTTACAAGGGAGGCTGAAGAGAGTGATGCCTCTATAACTGGAGCACACCCTCCGGTCCCCCTTTTTGAAACGGGGAACCACCACAGTCTGCCAATCCAGTGGCACTGCCCCCGATGTCCATGCGATGTTGCAAAGGCGTGTCAGCCAAGACAGCCCCACAACATCCAGAGGATGAATCTCATCCACTCCTGGAGCTGCCTCTGAGCTTTTTAACTACCTCCATGATCTCAGCCACGGTTATGGACAGATCCACCCCAAAGTCCCCGGCTCAGCTTCCTCCATGGAAGACGTGCTGGTGGGTTTGAGAAGGTCCAAGAAGTATTCCTTCCACCTCCTGACAACATCACTGGTCGAGGTCAACAGCGCACCACCTTCACTGAACAGTGTTAGTAAAGAGCTGCGTTCCCCTCCTCAGAGCATCTCTATCCAAGGTCTCACTGAACTCCTCCCACAAGCAAAAAACTGTAAAAATAAAAATTATAACTCGTTATTTATATCGTTTCAACAGGACTGTAATGTAAGAACGTGCCAATATAATTTATTCTGTTCTAATTTATCCAAATTAAACAGATCTGTGGCTGAAATGACTTTAAAAAAACTATTTATTGTTAATAAAGTAGAACTTTGAGATTAAATTATTAATAAAACCAACAATAAATAAGTTTCTACTATACAGTATTTAACTCACACAACACACCTGCTTATTTTTATATGTGAAATAAGGTTAAATTTCTAATAAAACAATATTAATTTTATCTCCACTGTAAACAGACGTTTTGTATTGTTTTAGGCCCTGAAGGTTTTGGGATGCAGCTGGAGGAGTTGGAGGACTGAAGGGGGCCGCAGGAGATCCAGGAGCCACGCCTCATCAGGGAAGGAGATGGAGGAGGAGATATGAGGAGAAAATGTTGGGAATTCACTGGGACAGGAAAGCCAACTGGGACAGGAACTCCTGCGGCTCCGGACAGGAAGAACCGAGGCCTCCTCCTTTTCCTGTGAAGCTTTACTCCAGGGCTCTTTAATCGTTCGGCGCCATTTTGATGCTGCAAGGCCCCGTTAGTGACAAAAACAAGACAGACGCCTCTCTTCCAGCAAAGTTCACTTCCTGTCCAGAGATTTTCAGATTATTAACGACTAGCTTTATTCTGTGAATGTTTATGACGCATCCAGTCTGTTGTCATCCATTTTTCTTCTGTACGTTTTTTGGCACAATCCTCGTTCCAGAATCAAAATGTTCGGCTGTTTCAGGACAATACTGCTGATTTTTGGTATTGCTGCAACTTTAGCTTTTTGAAATAGCCTTTTTGATCTTTTAGACTTCATAGAAAACGAGTTGAGTTCATTTTCCACCCTTCAGATCTTTAGATGTGTTTACAACATTTTACTGGTTCTTTCACATTTTGTTCTGCTTCAGCTTCTTTCAGCTTCCTGCTGCTAATTTACAAAGACTTTCAGCTGTTTTTCAGCTGTTTTGTGATCCTTTCAGATTCTAATTTAAGTTTATGATCCTTTCTGCGTACGTCTGCAAGTTTCAGTTTTTTTCTACGATTTCAGCTACTTTTTAGCTGTTTTTATGCTAATTTAAGCCTTTTAAGCTAATTCCACTTTTTTTTACACAAATTTTAACCTTTTCAGCCTAATTCAGCAAAAATGTGCTCTCTCCTCTTCCTTCTTGTAATTTAAGCTTCTTTTTGCCTGTTTTGTTTTTGTTACTTTTCAGCCGTTTTCTGCTAATTTAATATTTTTTCAGATAATTTCCACTTTTTTGTTAATTCTGCTTCTTTCAGCACATCTGGGCAATCTTGTGTTCTTTCTGCTTTCTTCTGCTAATTTAAGCTGTTTCTAACTTTTCAGTCACATTTTCAGCATTTTTTAAGCTACCGGTACTTTCTGCTGATTTCAACTTGTTATACATACTTGGAGCTCATTTCAGCTACTTCCACGTCCTTCTAGTAGTTTAAGCTTCTTTCTGTCTTTTCAGCTACTTTCAGCAACATTTTTACTAATTTCAGCTTTTTTTTAGTTAATTTCCTCAATTTTCTGCAAATTTATTCTTATTTAAACCCAATTCAGCAAATATGTGTTCTTTCTGCTTTCGTTTGCTGATAAGTTAGGCGTTTTCTTCCATTTCAGCTACATTTCAGCATGTTTAGCTAATTTCAGCTGTTTATCAACAAGTTCTTCTGCAACAAGCATTCACACTGCATTTTTGCAGGAAATGCAATTTCTGTGGTTTGACTGAGTTTCGCCTTCTTGACCCCCCACAACAGTTTGGCTGCTGGACTGATCTTAAACAACAGTCTTTGTCCCGAGGTAAACCGCACACGCTTGCTCTTTGGAGGCACAAACACAACCGGAGTGACGGGTTCGACCTGTTCAGGATGTGACCCTCGGCCTTCCTCTGACCACTCTACCACCGCGATTAAAGAGCCACGCTCCATAATTACTCACTTTTAGAGTGAAATTTAACCCAGAAGAGATGAACAGATTAACGCCAGCTGGAGCTAAAGCTTTAAGATCACATTAAAAAACACTTTTTGTTCTTATGAGATGAAATTGAATAGAAATTGCAGTAAAGTCTCCCACTTTTGCAGATTTGATAGATTATTTATCTAAAAGATTGATGAGTTGTTCAATTCATAAGATAATTATAGACCTGCCCCCTGAAAAGACACAAAAGTGTATTACATTTTTTTCTTAATTAGGCAAAAAAAATACACAAAGTACATTTTATTATTAGAGACGTGTAAGACAGAACAGTATACAGTACTTCCAAAAATACATTTTAACAAACACTGATCTTAATAAATTATAGTGAAGATAAAACAAAAGCCTAATTATTGACATGAAATGTGAGTGATCATGTAATAGACTGTGTCTGTTAGCAAAATATTTCATGAACCATGAAATTAGAATCAAACTCTCAAAAAATAATCTGGATTTACAAAAACTTTCTTAATCATATTCAAAATGGCAGCCACAACTAATCAACCTTAAACACAAACATCCTACTCAGCTAATACAGCTAAAAAAAGGAGTGTGGTAGTAGCTGAGGGTCATCCTCTACATTTACTTTGAGAGCTAGCAGGTCACGTGAAATTGTTTGAAACTTTAGCAAAATATGCATTATGGTAAATGCTGTTTTTTAAATTAATTAAAAAATTAACATAAAATAACTTATTTGTTATTAAATGTGAATAAGACTGGCTTTCTTACATGTTGTCCCAGGATTCTATATAAAATATACCTTATAACATTTTCAAATTAGATAAAAAAATAATGAAAACAAAACTTATACATTTATCATTAAAAATAAACTACTAATGTACAGTATTTTGTGAGTCTGAAAAAAAAAAAAAAACCAGATGGTTGGATTAAAGTTGTTAGCATAGCATGCTAACATATGCTAATAAAACATACAACACATATCTGAACAGATTCAAATAGCGGTGCTTGTAAGTTTGTGAAGCTTCTATAATTTTCTATAGTTCTGCATAGATATGACCTAAAACGTCATCAGAGTTTCACACAAGTCCATGAACATTACCGTATTTTTCGGATTATAAGGCGCATGAAGCAAAAAACAAAACAGATGTCAAACTTTACTCAACTCATTCACAACAACCACATAAAATCGGTTGGATGTCAGTAAGCACAACCAGAGTTAATACATAAGGTGCACCTGATTATAAGGCTCACTGTCGATTTTTGAGAAAATTCAAGGATTTTTAATGCACCTTATAGTCTGAAAAATATGGTAGTCAATGTGAGAGAGGTCTTCAGGTGCTTAGAAGTTACCAAAACTAAGTTTTATAAACAGGTATTGTCTTTACAGAGCTGAACACATCTTAGCATGCTAACACTAGCCACACGGCAACATGCTAACATTTTCAAAAGATCTTTAAACACAAAGCAAGTGAAGCTGATGGAAATATTTAGCATTTTATCAGTCAACAAACTTAATTTGTGGATTAATGTAATATTAGAAATGTTTATTCATTTCGTAAAGATTTTAAAACAAGTGAACGTCTACGGGGACTCTCGTCACATCAACCAAATCATCACGGCTGATTTAAAAATAACAACATGAGATGCATTTCAGGACTTTCTCTCTCGGGGATCCAGCCGTTGAGAAAGTTGAACATTTCCAGAAAAATAAAAAGCAGAAGAGAACAGAGTGGGACTCAGAGATTTATTAGCAGCAACGATGATGGAAAGAGGAAGAAATCACCCTAGTTCCTAACGTTGAGAGAACCGAACTGGAACACCGCCCGTCTGCAGCGATGCGTTGACCTTTACACAAATAGTGAAGTTAAAAAAGGCACAAAAGGACGCCGGCTGTGGGGAACCTGCGTGTCGATACTTGTAGTTGTTCCAACGGTTTGTGCTGCTCTCAGGTTCTGACGTCTCCGTACAGGAAGCTCCTCACTGGAAAATAACAAGTATTTATAAACACTATTCCTCTTTAGGTTACATATGTGTTTTTTGTCTTTTATAAATGTTATTATATTATATAACCAACAATGGTGAAACACAAGTTGCATAATTTGAATACATTTAAGGAAATGTTGCCCTCTGGTGTCCAAGTGATTAGAAGGTACTAATATGACCACTTATTGTTTATTTCTTAAGAAACTGCGTTTAGAGTTGACCAGACATGAAGCCCATTTGTTCCAGATTAATTCTGACTCATGTCCGGATCATTCTGCAGCGTCTGGACTTTTAACAGATTAATTTCACCCTTCAGGCTGTGAACGTTTGCCACAGATGATCAGCTTGTAGACGATCAAAGTCATTTATTGCATTTAAATGTCTCAGATCACGTTTGGTTTTCTAACTATCTATCAGGGCGGAGGCAATGTGTTCGACACAACGGTACTTTGTCTAGCTATTTAACGGTACACTAATGGTGTACCACAAGGCTCAGTTTTAGGACCCGCTCTTTTTACAATTTATGTACAAAGTAAATGTAGGTTAAAGCATTCCTGATGCATCCTTAGTAAGTAAGTAAAGTTTATTTATACAGCGCTTATCACGGACATAAAATCACAAAGCGCTGTACAATAAAATCAATGCTAAAATATACAATAAAATATCCTTACATCTCTATGCTGACGATACAACTGTTTATTGTCGAGATAACACAGTTGCCAAGGTTTTCCAGCTTCTTTGACATCATCCAGTCAGATGTGTTCCGTCTCAAACTGGTGCTAAATGCTGATAAAACCAAAGGGATGTTGTTTTCAAACAGGAAGTCGGTGCCAGCAGTTCTTCCTCCTACCTCATCCATGCATGGTGTTCCTATAGCGAGTTTGTGAATTCTTACAAACACTTGGGAATTTTAATCGATGTCCATCTTTCTTTTAATCCACATGTTGAAAACTTGATAAAGAAACTTAAATTAAAACTGGGTTTCTTTTTCAGAAATAAGTCTGAATGCCAGGGAACACCTACTGGTCACTGATTATGGTGACATTATTTATGTGAATGCCTCTGCCAGCTCCTTCAGATGTTCGATGCCTTTTCTTACTCTGCTCCTGTAACCTGGAACACCTTGCAACAAGATCTGAAGCTGTCCACTTTGATTTCTTTAAGGGATTTTAAACATTTGATAAGGTCATTAGAAAAGCTAAGCAAATATGTTCTTGTTTTTAGTATTTTACCTTGTTTTATATGGCACCTTGATTTGATTGTTATTATAACACTACTTTTTAGGTGCAAAGAGAACAACCTTCACATGAATGTGAAGAAGACGAAGGAGATGATTGTGGACTTCAGAAGGAACAAACACACCCACACCCCACTGTATATAGGTGGATCTGCGGTGGAGGTGGTCTCCAGCTACAAATACCTGGGTGTACACTTGAATGATAACCTCAGCTGGAGCAATAACACCACCAGCCTGATCAAGAAAGGTCATCAGAGACTCTACTTCCTCAGACGGCTGAGACGAGCCGGTCTGAGAAGCCCAGTCCTCACCTCGTTCTACAGGTGTGCAGTGGAGAGCGTCCTGTGCTCCAGCATCAACGTGTGGCATGGAGGCTGCACAGTTGCAGAGAGAAAAGCTCTACAGAGAGTGGTGAAGGCTGCACAGAAGTCTGTGGGAGTCAGTCTCCCCACCATCACAGACATTTACACCTCCAGATGCAGAAAAAGAGCCACCTGCATCATGAAAGACCTCACTCACCCAGCACACTCACTCTTTGCACCACTCCCCTCGGGACGGAGGTTGAGGAGCATCAAATGTAGAACCACTAGACTGAGGAACAGCTTCTACCCTGAGGCTGTCAGACTCATGAATAAATAAATAATAAGAATAAACACTGCAAAATGTCACATCATACTGATACTGATCTGTTTCTTGTTGCTGCGTTCATCTGTGACCATCTGCTCATGTTCGTGCTGCTGTTTATAATGATGTTTTTCTACTACATTAGGGCTTAGTGTATTACTAGCTGATGTCTCTCTTAGTTAATCCTAGATGTTATTATTGTTTTTCTCTTGCATTTGTTGTTGGATGTAACTGGGACCCTGTGTACATAATCTCGTTTTCAACACATGTACTACATGCGGTGCAAATGACAATAAATTCTCTCTGACTCTCTGACTCTGACTCTCTTTTATTGTTGTATATTGATGTCTGTACTTTATCTGTTGTCAGTCTAAAACAGGTCTCTCTTGAAAATGAGTCCTCATGACTCAGTACGACTACCTGTATGAATAAAGGTTGAATGTGTTTATTTTGGTCATGGTTGAATTGATGCTGAGGTCATTTTTGCTTGCAAGCCGTTTCCTGCCACACCAAAATATTGTAACCATCAACACACACACCTAAAGTGATGAAAGTTTCAGGTTTTGCTCATCAGAAGCATGAAGATCATATATTTATTTAGTTTGAACCATTATTTCCAGGGTTGAATGCTTATACAACTTCAATGGTGCACAAGTTTGAAATGATTGTGAATTTAGTAGCTATAATGTATACGCACATACAGGCTCAGATATATACATACATTCACCTAAATCTTTAAACAGGTGGTGTGGAGAGTTAAACTTTATGAGGTCCGTTACCGTCTCAGCTGAGAGGTTCTCTTTACCGGTGAAAAAGGTTTGGTTTGACGGCACTCATTGGACTCATACATACTCAAGCTATCTTCAGAGGACAGGACATTTGTTCAGATGTTCGGGAATGACCCGGGAACTTCTGGAACACCAGCGTTCCAGTCCATGGCGAGGCCAGTTTTACGGCAACATGGACTGAGGTGCTCACTACTGAAGAATAATGATGTTTGAAGGGGTCTAGGTCTTCAGACCTGAGAATACTGCACCAACTGTGAGGCGTGGTGGAAGCATCACGCTGTGCTATGAAGTGGTTGGAATAATGAAGTACTTTGTAGAAGGACCTACGGAAGGGTATTGCTGTCATCCATGAAAAAATATTTTTTGAGCTTATGTAGTAATAACGTGATACGTATGTAGTAATAAC
>JBBPBX010032654.1:9050-19954 GCA_038048925.1 Garcialebias charrua
TTCATTTTCGGAAATTATCACTGCACTGAATATATATTCTGTTCATAACAACATAGATTTTTTATGGCATAACATAATGCCATTACTGTATGTTGGTTGCCCAGGTGACCATCAACATGACCTGTATGCTCAGCAAGTACCAAATCTTCCCTGACGAAAGTCAAATGAACTGTGACCCGTGCAGGCTAAATGAGTCAGAATGAGCACACAATGTAAAATAAGTGAAAATAGGGAGTGGTGGGGCAGAGGTTAGAGAACGTGAGCCTGGTTAGTTCAACTACCCGGACTGACAGCATCAAAATGTGGGTGGGAAAGGCACCCACACCTGCCTCCACCCTCATTTGCCCCACTCTGGGCCCTTTAGCAAGGACCTTAACCCCCACTATCTATTCCACCGGGCGCCAAAGATGGCAGCTCTCTGCTCCACACAGAGGGCTGTGGTAGCTCGGTGGTCTGTGGTTGAACAAGGAAGATGGGAGACCGGGCATTCTGTGTGGCTGCCCCCCGCCTCTGGAACTCCCTCCCTGACTATCTGAGAGCTCCACAATCACTGGTTGACTTAAAAAAGGCTTAAAGACCTTTCTTTTTAAGCAAGCCTACTCTGCCTCCACATGATTTTATCTCTGATTTTAGTTGATATTATCATTGTTTTTAGTTGATTTTATTATTGATTTTTGTTATTTTATCATTGATTTTACCACTTGTTTTTATTGATCATTGATTTTAGTTGCACCTTGTAGCACTTTGAGATTTTTGTTAATGAAAAGTGCGTTACAAATTTAATTAATTATTATTATTATTATTATTATTATTATTATTATTATTATTATTATTATTATGGTAAAAACAATTGCCAAGTCTTCGTGCAAATTTGTTCACTGTGGCGACCCCGAAGAACGGAGCAGCCGAAAGAAGGAAAAATAATAATAATTTTTGACAGAAATTTGCATAAAAAACAAATTAATAAAAAACACTCAGCAATCCCAATACCTGTAACTAAAATCGCATATACCGGTAACCTTCCTAATCTGCCTTTAGATCTAAGCTGTCTTAACAGTTGTGTCTTTAGAAGTAATTTTTTGCTTTAAAACACTGTTTTAACTGTGTAACAGGTGCCTTGGCGCCAGGAAATCCCGATGCATAATGTTTGGTGTCATTGTGATTTTAGGCATTCCTATTTTTGAATAGCAGGGCTATATTCCAGATGACATCATTCTAGACCAGGGCTATTCAACTAAATTGCTCAGAAGGCCACCGTTACTGAAAGCCATCAGGGCCAGACATCCAGCAGTTATACATTTTAGTTTTATTTAAATATTAACCCACTGGTGGGCCAAACTGAGTTGATCTGTGGGCCTGATCTGGCCCCTGGGCCACCAGTTGAATAGTCCTGTCCTCGACCAATGCAAATCAAGTTTTCAAACTCTTTCTCTTTTAAACAAAACTATACAGTAGCTTGTTGCTAGCCAGGTGATAAATCATTCAATTTCAACATAACATTTTGAAGCTTATGAGACGGAGAGTTTGAAAATGATAACTTAAAATGAAAAAGATCCACATTGTGACTCAATTTGCCAGCACGGGTCATAATTTTCATTATAGGAACTGAATATATATAATAATAATAATATAATAATTAATTCAATTTATAACGCACTTTTCATTTCTGAAAATCTCAAAGTGCTACACATATATTGAATGCTACACACATTCATAAACCGGTGGCGGCAGACTACCATGCAAGGTGCTTTCCAGTCCTACCGGGAGCAACTCAGGGTTAAGTGTCTTGCCCAAGGACACAACGACACATGGTGCGGGTCCCGGGAGTCGAACCGCCAACTTTCCGATCGGGAGACGACTGCCCTTACCACTACGCCACGGCCGCCCTGTATATATATATATATATACAGGTGGTCCCCGACTTACGACGTCATCGACATACAAGGTTCTGGACTTACGAGCGGACTAACGAACAGTAAAGTTGTACAGAAAATACAGAAAATACAGCACTGGTATGTGTTTTTAGATGAAAGTGTGTTAGCTAACCGTTTGTAAACAAAGTTTCTGAGCATGTTTATGAAATAGTATGTACGTTTGTGTTGAAAAATGGGTGTTCGTAGTAGCGCTAGCATACACTTTCCAACTTACGACCGAAAATCCGGACTTACGAGCGACACGTGTTTCGGGTTCCGCCATACACATTTTCGTGTTACGAGCACCTCGTACGAACGGAACTCGCTCGTAAGTCGGGGACTACCTGTATATACTGTATAAAACACACATGCCCGTGTGTGAAATCTCACCACATTGCTTCTCATCTGAGGCGTCTGGGCAGTCGGTGACAGAGTCACACTCAGGATTTGGTTTCTTTAGACATGTTCCATCAGCGCACACATAGGTCAGATCCGTGCACTCCACACCTGGACACACACAGACACACACGGTGTATATTTAAAGCTTTGCTGTAAGGAAGTCCACTGAATGGAATAGAACTGGACTTCTCTATCATTTCACGCATACGTATACACAGAATATCTGCTGTGAAACACACCACAGGAAAGTTTATTTTAGATCATTGGTGAGGGATATGCTGAAGGCCATGACACTATTCTGTGTGAACGTGTAGTTGTGGATGCGGGTGAGTTACCATCAGTGCAGTTCATCTCATCTGTGGCCTCGGGGCAGTCTGGGTGTTGGTCACACACTTTGTAGTAGTCCACACACTGGCTGTCTTCTGGGCATGTGTACTGTGCCACACAGACTGAGAGGTGCAGGAGGAGGTGGTAGTTAGCATGCTAATTAATTTGGTTTCAAAGACACAAGACTTGGGACAAATTTCCAAAATGGTTTTATTACAATATAAACAACATTTCACACCACAGAAAAGTAACCTAGCTGTACAATTAAATAATCGTGTAATTGAAAAATAACAATTACATGTACTGTGGTTAACTAATTAAAATCCAGTTAAAAACAGGTTGTTTTTTTTAAACAAAATTGAACAGGTCACCAAAAAAAAAAAAAAAAAAAAAAATCCCTGTTGTATGCTTTTAGTTTCAGTACATTATCCGGGGTTTCCAAACTTTTCCATGTCATGGCCCCCCAAACAGCATTAGGTTCTGGCCAAGACCCCTCCCCGCCAAATCCACAAACAATGCAAATGTGTAAAGAAACATCAACTTTCAGAATGTTTGAACTTTTATTCACTTCATTCAATTAATTATTAAAGCTGCACAGCCTAAAAATGTTATTAACTAATATGGTTTAAACACTGCATTATATTCCTTCAAAATAAAATACACCTTTAAACAAACCGTTGATCAGAATTTAACTTATCGCTAATATTGGTCGATGCCGATACTCTGCCAATAAAATTGTGCATCCCTATTAAATACATTTTCTTCATTTAAAGTATTTCCCTGTATTTGTAAAGCACTTTGAAATACCCTGGGCATGAACGGTGCTGTACAAATAAACTTGTCTTGCCTTGCAGATTCATAAAACGTGGAGATAATTGGCCCGTCAGAGCAGATCAGCGTCACCTTTTGGTTTTAATCCAGCTTGTTTTCTTTAGGAGCACATTCACTGATCAGGTTTGATTTGCTGTGGTTTGCTCAGATAATCCTGCCCTCAGCAGTGTTTGTGATACAAATCCTGCAGCTTTCAGATACCCTGGTGTCACAAGTGACCACACAAGTAGTGCCTCATTGTGTCTGTGCTCAAATGTTTGACATCTTTTTTGATTTCTACACGCGTAAAAGTCTCTTTTTATTCAAACTTACAACCCAAGTGATAGCGTGTTTAAAAAGAAACTACCCACCACAGTTCCTCTCATCCAGTCCGTTGGAACAGTCCTTGATTCCATCACACAGAGGAACACAGAGGCCGCTCACAGTGCACAGAAACTGACCTGGGCAAGCTGCACGCAACAATGAACACATCCTTTTTATAGAGAAATCTTCCTGAAAAATTGGATTTCCTCGACTTTCTCACAACTTACGGTCTGACAGGTTGTAGATGCTGTAGTGCAGCTGAAGGCCCGGCCCTGTGAGGGACACCTCGGACGTCATGACTACAGTGGTCGTATTTGAGAGCAGGAAGAGGCGCTCGCAGTAGGGCTGCAGACTCCTTGTACCACACAGTCTGGGAAGAGGAGGAGACTCTAACGTTTAGCAGAAATGTATGTTTTCATGTAGAAACAACAAAAGATCAGTGGTGGAACTTCATAAAAGTGTATAACTGTTGTATTTTACAATGAATGGTTTTGAAGCTTTTTATAATAATGATGAATATTTAAGGTATATAAAGAACAGAAATCAAAAGCTGGTGAAGATTCTCAGTCATCCAGGACATGATAAAATCAAAAAAAGTGTTCAATACAAAAACAACTGGACTTTATTTGTAACAGAAAACGTTTCGCCCTCTATCCAGAGGGCTTTCTCAGCCTGCTCTTTGAATTGAGAAAGCCCTCTGGATAGACGGCAAAACGTTTTCTGTTACAAATAAAGTCCAGTTGTTTTTGTATTGAACGCTTTTTCTGAGAAATCAAAAGCTGTCTTTTTGAGAATACACTTGGTGTTTTTTTCAGCCGTATTTTCCGGTGTATAGGTCACACCTTTTTATGTTTGTTTTTTTTCAAGGCCTGCGACCTATATATGGCTTGTTATCACTTTCGGTGAAACAAATTTTTAAATCCAGCTCATTTCACAATTACGTTCATTTATTAAGGAAAAGTTCAGCTCAGACATATATTTGCTATAATTTTTATCAAACAAATAATTGTTTTTAAGTGTTAATCTTCTTAAAAGCCTTGCTGTGCGCTCCTGTGGCAGACATTTGCAGCAGAGCTAAACGTAGGTGCGACCTATACACCAGTGCGACCTATCTAGGGATTTTTCCAATCTATTGATGATAATTGGACAACGCAACCTATACACAGGTGCGACCTATACACCAGAAAATACTGTACTTCCTTCTGCAGGGACACCACAGCAAGCAAACCTGCATGAAATATTTGGTTGTTTTAAGCCAGATGTAACCTGGACTCAAACATGCAGCCTCAGGATTGCAAGACAATGGTGCTGACCACCAAACTACCACAGCCCCCATTTTAAATATGCACTGATATCTATGTTGAAATTAAAATGGCAGGTAGACTAGGAGAAAACGAGACAATACTGCCCCCTGCTGCTCAGTCGCATATACATTTCTGAGATTTTATTTTATTTTTTAAGTCAACTGCAGTTCTGTTTTCCTCACTTATCATTAAAGCAAGTGAAATGATTTTCTGTCAGATTTTACAGACACCCGGACATCAAGTTACCTCTGCCAGGGCCCTGAATAAAATCTTAGGATTTTACTTGTACAAACATTTTTATACGCATCAAATTTGATTAATCAGGCATAAACATTGCATTTATTGTCAGACCGTTGTACATTGTTACACACATTTATTTATTTTCTTCTGTATCTTAAAATAGTAAAGTAAACAGGCTCAAGTTTAGTACCAGAAATGTCTTTAGTTTTTTGATAGATGTGTTTTTTGATACATTTTCTGATCTCACCAGAACATATCAAGGTCCATGCTCAACAATACAGTACAGGTTTTAAAAAAATCCAACAAAGTTCAGTCAGGTCATCTGGACGTTTTATTTTAATTTTTTAAATTTTTTATTGTTTCATACTTCATCCAAAGGACTTCATCAGCCTGAGGAGCCACAACAAACTGAGTCTCACGAGCAGCACACTCACATAGTGGACCAACCAGTTTGATGGTGATCAGATGGTTTCTGGGGGCCGCCATCTCCCCTGTGAACTACTCTGAAGCAGCCATAGTCAAAGTGGTTCAAAGTTCATCAAAGTTCACTTTGATGAACTTTGAACTATGAACTTTGATGTTTTGAACCACTTTGACTATGGCTGCTTCAGAGGAGTCGACTGTAGAGAGGGTAGGCCCCAAAAACCATCTTATCACCATCAAACTGGTTGGTCCACTATGTGAGTGTGCTGCTCGTGAGACTCAGTTTGTTGTGGCTCCTCAGGCTGATGAAGTCCTTTGGATGAAGGATGAAACAATAAAATTTAAATTAAAAAAACGTCCAGATGACCTGACTGAACTTCGTAGGATCCCCAGAATATGGTGAAATGTGAAATGAAGAGGAAAAACGAAAAAGTAAACAGCAGCCTAAAATACTTTGGTAATTTTGTGAGGCAGCACATGCACACTGCACAGAAAAATAAAATTAAAAACAAACTCCTTGCACACGGTTCTCTGTCAGTGTAAAAAAAAAAAAAAAAAAGTCTGTTTGGGAAAAAAACATCTTGAATTAAGTTACAAATTAAAAAAAGACAAAAGTTACAAATAAAAAAAGAAAGACACATTATAATGATTGATTTAAGCTTTTAAATTAGATTGTGCTAAGACCGAACAGATCATTAATGCATTACTTGTGTAAGTTGTCCATATGAGCCTGCAGAATAAAGTACTCCAAACCACTCAGACTAATTGAGCTGTTTACCTTCGGTTCTGGATGGTCCACTGACCCTGGGTGCAGGCCTGGTTGTAGCTGGCTCTGCTCAGCTCGTAGCCCTCAAACTCCAGAGCCAAACCCATCCCTGCACCGGGCATCTGAAACGACACGAGACTCAAAGAACAATAACCAGATGTTTTATGTGTTGAATCATATTCAGTAAAGAGGCGTCACTGACAGTGAAAGTCCAGGTGCAGTTGGTGTTTGGAGGATAGTAGCTGGGAAAGAAAGGTGTCTTTAACGTCCCCTGGACACCTGGTCCTGCCTCCAGCTGTATGGAAGAGTTACAGTCTGATGCACAAAAAAGAAGGGAAATGGAGAGAAGTTTAAACCCTCAGTGCAAATTAACCATACCATTTTATTTATAGAGCACTTTAAACAGCGACAAGGCAACCAAAGTGCTGTACAAACAAACAAACAACAGGCAACACACATTAACCCACACACACACACACACCCACACACACACATAAATATCAGTGATGAAATATAAACACAGATTAAAATCTCTAAAGAATGAATGTAAAGTAAAGTTTAGATCGGTTTCTACAGTTTCCCAGCAGCTGATTTGTTTGAGCTCTAACTTCATTTCCACTCTATGTAAAAGGCATTTATTATGTTTCACTTCAATTTTTTAAATATCACAAACTATTGTAAATTTTGTTTACAAACAAGTGTTCATCAGTTGGAAGTTTGAATACATTTGTGTTTGAATTATGACTTTAAAAAATATACCAGAAAAATGAAAACCTTTTAAATGTTTTAAAACGTCTAACACGTGTATACATGCATATTTTAATAATATAGTAAATATTATTAAATGTTCCGTTTTTTTGTCCAGTGATAAAGAAGTTGCTCCTTATTTAAAGTTGTAGTACAAATATATCTGAGTAAAGTTCAGAATATTACAATGTGTACAGTAGTCCCTCACTACTTTGTGGTTCAACTTCTGCGGACTCGTTCTATCGCGGTTTGCAGACCCATAGTCCAGAATATTGTATACAATTTTTTTACAGGACACATGATTGTCAACTTTAATTTTACTTACATGATTGGGACAATACTGTACTAGAAAAAAGTTAACAAAAAAATAAATAAAAAATTGGACAGGTGCCGCCATTTTGTAGTTTTCTCTCAGTAAGCCTCTGTATTCCCACTGATAAAAACACATTTCCCAGAAGGCAACAGGGCCCTGCCCAGAAGCCCTGTTTCCTTCTGCTGAAGAGGAAAAGTTTCAATCTGATCTGAGCGGATGCAGAAAAGCCGCACAAAACCCACCGGACTGGACCAGATGAATCTTGAGAGCTAGAAGCCCACACACCTGGACTTCCAAGCGGGCATACATAGCCGAAGGTCCAGCGGTCCATCTAAAGCCCACAGGCCCATTTTTCATCACTTTCAACCAGCTGACGAGGACCTCCGAGCGTGGACACGCTAGTAAATAAAATTTAGTAGCTACATATAAGTATGTTGTTAAAATTAGTAGGTTAAAGAGTTTAGAAAATTGATTGTGGGCTTCGTTGGTGCAGGGTAGGTCTGCAGAAACAGAACTGAGTTGGACCAGAACAGAGTTGAACTGGAATGAGAGCTGCTACTGTTATGCAGAGTGTGGGAAGTAAAATTTAGTAGCTACAGATGCAGTACTGTATGTATGTTGTCCATCCTCATTCTTCTTGATTTAAGCTCTGCCTTCGACACCATCTGTCATTCTATCCTCCTCAACAGACTAACCTCCATCGGCATCTCAGGTTCTCCGTTAGACTGGTTCAACTCTTATCTCTCTGACCGCACTCAATTCATTCAGATTAAATCCTTCCGTTCCCAGTCTTCCCCTGTCTCCACGGGTGTCCCCCAAGGCTCTGTCCTCAGACCCCTCCTCTTCATCATTTACCTCCTTCCTCTAGGTCACATCTTCCGGAAATACGGCATCCATTTCCACTGTTATGCTGATGACACACAGCTCTACTTGTCAACAAAACCAAACTCCACCCACCCACCCCCCATCCTCACCAACTGTCTCAATGAGCTAAATCACTGGTTATCTAACAATTTTCTACAACTAAACAGTAACAAAACAGAAATAATTCTTGTTGGTACCAAAAACTCTATTTCAAAATCAGAACATCTTCTCGTCCCCCTTAACAACTCTCTACTCAGGTCAAGAGTCTCTGTGTCATCCTCGACACCACTCTCTCCTTCACTTCACACATCAACAATATTACTCGGTCTGCCTATTTCCACCTCCGTAATATTAACCGTCTCCGTCCTTCTCTCACACCCCGCTCCACAGCCATCCTGGTGCACAGTCTTGTGACTTCCCGTATCGACCACTGAAACTCCCTTATACGGCCTCCCCAACAAATCTCTCCACAAGTTACAGATGGTCCAGAACTCAGCTGCCTGTGTCATCACTCAAACCTCCTACTATAACCACATCACTCCTGTCCTGCAGCAGCTCCACTGGCTCCCGGTTAAATCACGCATCATCTTCAAAATTCTACTTCTCACGTTCAAAGCTATCCACAACCTTGCCCCTCCTTATCTATCTGACCTCCTACAAATCTCCATCCCATCACGCTCTCTCAGGTCCTCCTCTTCGCTACATCTCCATGTACCCTCTGCCCGCCTCTCCACCATGGGGAGCAGGGCCTTCACCTGCTCTGCCCCTCACCTCTGGAACGCTCTACCTCCAGACCTTGGAAACACCACCTCCCTTTCTCTGTTCAAGACTGCCCTGAAAACACATCTCTTTAGATTAACTTATCATTAACTCTACTAAATGTATTTTATATTCTTTTGTATTTTATATTCTTTATTTATTTTATATTTCAATTTGTTCCTGCTGATGTTTGAACTGTGTTTCTTTGTTTTTACACAATCTCTGTCATATGTTTCTTGCTGTGAAGTGTCCTTGGGTGTCCTGAAAGGCGCTTTTAAAATAAAAATTATTATTATTATTATTATTATTAAAATAAAATAGGCTTAAGAGTTTAGAACATCGCAAGAGTGTGGGAAGTGTTTCTAAAGCCTTAAAATATTTATAAATACTAAAATAAATACAATGCCACTACTTCACGGAATTTCACTTATTCTCTAATATTTTTGTCAATGCCCTCATTTTATGTTCAGAAAATCTTCTACTGCATGACCAAGTGTCCTCTTCTTTCTGTTGTTGTTGTTGTGTGACAATTTCTGTCTCACCCTGTTGGGGCCAGACTTGTGCAGACAAAGAAAACGGGTCCTTGTAATTGTAAAGACCCTGTTTCCAAACCACCGTCATCCACTCTCCTGATGACAGGACGCTCACCACACGCTCGTGTCTACTGCAGCCGTACACACTGCAGAGGGACAGATGACAGGACCACAGTAAAACAAAAAAACAAGTTATGATATATTCAAAGAATCACCAGAACTTTTGTTTTTATTATTTCGCTACATGAAAGTCATTAAATTATTTGGTTTATTACCCATTAATATAAAACAATAGACCAAAAAGTTAGATAAATGATGTTAGTACATCAAAAGTCAACTTATAATGAAGAAGATGAAGTTGGATTCTTGCAACAAAGGCCATGGCCCCCACCAACGTCTAATCTTAACATGATGGGATAAACTGGGCATAAAGGAACACAAAGGAGCTGTCACTCAAAAGACTGACGTTGAAGAAACTCACGATGTGATGAGATGACTATCGGAGGGGGTGCGCGAGTTGTACACCACCAGCCTGTCTCGACACTCAGGCAGCAGCCACTCCATGTGGAGCTCCAGCTGGAACCCTGGGTCAGCCTGGAGGTGCCACAAGCAGGAGGAGCGGTGTGTGTCGGGGCCACGGAGGGCCACAGGCCTGCGGGACTCCACCTTCTGGTAACGGTAACAATCTGAGCAGAATAAACACAAGATTTGATGCTGAGTTAGTCTTTGAGCAATAAAATACAATAATGAGGTTTTTATTGCTCATCAACTCATCTGTGAAAAGGAAAACAACAGACGGGGAAATGATTAGTTATAGTAAATTATAGATTAGTGGTGCAGCTTTCATAAAGTGAAGTAATTTGTGGTTTATTGCTTGAAAAAAAAAATCACATGTATAACATGGCCTCACGTACAAAAACCATGCTGTAGATTCCAATTTGTCTATTTCATGCATTTTTTAAATTAAAGCAAGTGTTTTGTTTGCATGCACTGTGCTGTGATAACATTTAGAATTCAACAAACCAAAAAAAAATGATGAAGAAAACATATGAAATTTAAAATGAATAAAAAGGTGATACCAAATGAAGCTTTCAAAACTTCTATGACTTTGGAGTCAGTTTCTGTGGAACACAAACAAAACAAGAAAAATAAAAAAATATCAAATGTAAATCTTCTCTCTGG